>VZRE01012418.1:13977-45023 GCA_013396775.1 Cephalopterus ornatus | reverse complement strand
GGGGGAGGCCGGGGAGGGCGCTTCAGTCTACGTGTATTATCTATAATTAATTGTATCTTCATAAATAGGAAGAACTTTTTTTTGTTGAGGGTGGCAGGGCACTGGAACAGGCTGCCCCGCGAGGTCGTGGGCTCTCCCTCTCTGGAGACCCTCCAAACTCACCTGGACGCATTCCTGTGTCACCTGCTCCAGGTGATCCTGCCTTGGTGGGCGGGTTGGACTGGATCGTCTCCAGAGGTCCCTTCCAGCCCTAACGATTCTGTGATTCAATATGATTTAAATTTGAAATCTGTGTATGCCTTGAGGACGCCTGACTCCTCACACTTTGGAAAACTGTGGCCCTCGGGGCTCATCCTAATTTGGGGAGTCCGCCAGGCAAGCGGCTCATTAGGAGCTGTGAGTAAGCTGTCATTACAGCTAACGGAGACATAGTCAATACCGACAGCGGAGCCTGGAGAGCTTTTCAGGTGATCAAATGGAGGTGTCTGCTTTAGGATTAAATTAATTGCTACCTACGCTCCGCTGGCTGTACTGAACAGATCACCACTACCTCGAATGGTACATCAGACACCCAGCTCTCTAGCAGCATGGTAGACATCCAATATAAGGTAAGACAAATTCCCCATTTCATGGACATGTGGTATAATAAGGCTGAAGTTATTCAGGCACCAAATTTCAATGACATTTTCAAGTCCTTGTAGAAATCAGACTTTACTGAAATAAGTAATATTAAGCATTTAAAAGATGATGACGCTCTGTGTTGTGTTAGGAAGAAACAGGATGAGGTTTGTGTGCTGTGTGTTTGTGTCCTTGACAGAACTGAGGCCCTCAAGGTCACATTCAGCTTACTGCACTACTAGACTGAGAACAAATGTCACTCTAGAACTGGAAAATGTGACGTGTCAGCTAGGTAACAATTTTTAAGCAGGCAACAAATAGTAAAAACTTTCCAGGGAAGTCACAAAGTTGTTATATTGCATAAATTTCTTTATATACAACAAAAAACTAAAATACCTTTTAATATTAACATTCAAATGCAACGATCAAATAGCACTTTAAATGTGAAGATCCTGAATCTTTGTAAACAAAATCTCTTACACACTGCCAAGGGGACATGAAAAATACCTTATGCTTGGGTTCACAAAGACTTAAACTAAGTTCAGTATTATCAGCATGTAATTTTAAAATGTCTAGCTTCCAGCACTAATTTCAAATTTCTGTTGCTCACTTGTCCTCTGTGTACAGGGCCTGCAGTCAGGCAGGTAGGAATGGGATTCACAGTCTGCTCACAGAGCGGGAGGTATGTCTAAACCAGACACAAGGAAGAGACAAAGAGCACATTGGAAATCCTGACTACCCCAGGCTGAGGTTCTTTCCCCCGAAAAGAATCTAAATTGGATTCACAGCATGAAAACCTATCGGCGTACTTTGTGTCTTTGGCTACAGACAACTGGCTTACTCTTTGCTGGTAAGCACAGCTGGAAGAAGTGCTTTGCTACAGAATTTTTCCTTCTTTCTTTCAAATGCAAATGGCTCTGGCTGCTGTATGCTACATATGCAAACTCTGTCTTGCCAGTGTGCTGCTGAATGCGCAAAACCATACATAAGAGACAGGCAATCCTCATTTCTAAGGAAATGGAAAGTAAATAAGGAGGTGCAAAGCCTGCATAGCTTGTAATAGTTCCAGCATGAAACTTTCTTTGCAAAAAGCTTGGGTGCCTCCTGAAGCTTTAGGGATCTAATGGTTTAATTAATTACCATTTTGGACTTTTTTGACTAACCTTCACTTAAAGTAATTAAGCCTTTTTGTGAATCTGGCTTTAGTACAGGTGAGGATAAAACCTGAAAACTTTTCCAGCATTGCCTGTGTAATAGGCTTAGGATTGTTGTTTTAGTGCTGAAGATAAAGCTTGCTTTTATTCAGTTACACAGAACTGAGTGACAAAATTTAGAAGTTTACAGTCCTCAGAGCCAAAAACTAGTGTTCTTGTTTTATAAACTCTGTTTTGAAGATTTCCCTAGATTGATGTCCTACAAGGTAATCGTATTAGAGGGATTCTCCTCTGCAATGTCAAGCACTGGAATTGGATTGAAGTCAGAATCACTAAGCACAGTAGAGACTTGGGCATGTATTCTGCTGAATGAGGATGCATTTGGGCAAATATTTAAGGACTATTTTGAAAGCAGCTCTATGGACTTGTTACGAATGAATACGTTACTTGAATGAGTAGCAATAATTGGCAAGCTTCTCCCAGCAACACACCAAAATACTTGCAGATTTGTCAATACTGCTGGAATAAAGGGAGCTGGCTCTGAATTTTTTTGCCACTATCTTATTAAAGTCTACAAACATACTGTGGAGTATTTGTGAAACATCTAATGATGTCCATTGTTTCTAAAAAAGGTTTATCAGGTCAGTTTTTCTGGGATTAGATCAGATGAGATCCACTATGTGTTTTTGAGAAAACTGCACACACTTTGCTAATAATTACAGTTTCACATACTGTTTGAATAGAAGAGGAGATGTAGTTTTTGCCCTCAGATACAGTGCCAAGCAGAGAGAGGTTTTTCTATCCCAATACTGCTTCTGTCAACTAGTAGTGTGTCATAAGAATTAAGCAAATTATTTGCATTTTTAAGTATATAGTGTTGACTACTTTGGAGTTAAATGAAATCATCAGTCCTCATGCTTGCCTTGGAACATATCCCAGAATAGGAAGGCTAGCACTTATCTACTAATCTACTCAGAACAAGCTTAGAAGGCTTTGACACCGCTCAAATGTCAGCTTAAATATCTCCCATTTGTTTATTACATCTAGTTAGTGAGGTCAGTTTGGTACGGTCAAAATAAAGTTATTTAAATTTCCTGCTCCAAAGAAAGTCCCAGGAGACTGGAATTTATAATTCCAACTGTTTTCTAACATGATAGCTTGCTTTCTTCTTTGAACTTGTGATGTTTTTGAAGCACCTCTTAATTACTAATTAATCTCCAGCAGTCAGATGCTCCCCTGGCATATAGAATGAAGAATAGCAGCAGAGTAAACCAGGATGGAAATGTAACACCTCGCCCAGGAATTTTCTGACTAAACTTGGTGCAGGTTAATGATTCTGCAGGTTAATGGCAAGTGGTCTATATCTCTGACATTTGAGGTTTCCGTGGCATTTAGTGTAGCACCTGCAGTTATCACAGTGACCTGAAATTTTAGCAGGTACCTGAAGAGAGGTTAATGCTAAACTTAATGATTTCAGTAACTTCTCCTTATAGTTTCTAACCGTTGTATTCAGTTACGGAAGATGTTAAAGAAGAAAGCTGTGCATCATACAAACCCCGCAGAGGAGAGTTCAGCGGCAGTGCAGCTTGCTGATAGCAGCTTGCATGGGAACAGAAGGCAAAGAGTCGCTGGGCCGAAATCAGACTGATTTGTCCTGTACCTTTACAAAATTAGTGAATTTCTGTCAATCCCTCAGAAGTGAACAAAAACTTTATACTGCGGCAGACCTGTTGTCCTCTTAAACTGTAGTGTGTTCTTTTTATTACATAGCTGTTTGGGTTTTTTATTATAGCTAGAAGATACAGAACATTTTCTAGCTTAATTCTCTCCATGTAGAGCTGGTGGGCTTACAGGTAATGTGGGGAGCAATGGAGTGGCTGAAGAAGGAACCATTAGGTGTTTCTTAAGTTCTAAAGAAGTGTGCAAAGGAAGGCAATTTAGTGGAAAAAATGGCAAGAGTATTGGGGTTTGTCTGTTATTTTTGCATTTGATCTTGCATCACACTATTATAAAAAATGTAGACTGCTCAACTGTTTCACATTACCTATGGTTCTAGCCATGAGGTTTTTTGCAAAACTTTAAATGCTCCGTTAAACCTGAACTCCTTGTCAATGTTTAGTAATATGAATATGCGGACAACTATTGCGCCAATAACTCAAACATAACTCACAAACAACTGTCCGGTTTTTCTCAGCGGAAACCCCTGGATGGCAGGCAATCACAGTACAATACCAGTTTAAGGTACTAGCTTATCTGGAGCTGAGCCACAAACAGTTTTACACTGAAAGTCTTAAACATCACTTCCCTTTTGACTGTCAACCATGTGATCCTAGGCTCTCACACCACATGAACCCATATGGTGGCATCTCTGTTCAAGGTGTAGCACCAAACACTTGATCAGCAGTTTTGTCTCTTAAGTACTTGTAAAACACTCCCTTAAAGGTGTCATACTTAAATTCTCTGTCATATTTCTTTTCAATAAATTTATTTCAATAAAGGCTGAGATTCTGTGCAAAACAAGAGCATACAGTAACATAACCAGGAATTAGATTCTAATACAAACATATTGGGAAAGCAAGTTTAAGATAGGCAGATTGATCCTGATGTTTCTTAACTGTTAATTTTCATCTGAGTTTTTAATGTTTTATGTTCATATTTCATTTCACTTGGGTGAAACCTCATTCTTGTGAGAATTAAAAATACACTGGTTCAGCTACTACTGGTTGAGCAGCTGTCACTGCATTTTAGATCATGCATCTGAAGGCCACTAATTTACTGCAAGGTAAATTGTGAAACATAGTAAGCATTAACAAAATAATGATGTTAAAAGATAGTGCTCAGAAGACTCAATTAAGGAATCCATTAGGAGGGCAAATAATTATGTATAGCATTGCATAATACACTGTACTTTGCATATCTGTGTTCTTTAGTGCATACAAGAGATCAAGAATCAGTCATCTATTTCAGACTGAATTTATGTCAAGGAGTACCTTTGAGATCTGGAGCATATGCTAAATTACCCAAGATAGCTATCAGTGATAGCAAAAAAACTTAAACCTTTAAGATGCAGAAAATGAGTTGTATTGTTCTGCACAGGTATGGCTGTGCTGAAATTGCTTATTCTGAAAATTAGATTTTAGAAGATACTTAGAGGGGTATTCAAAGGCTTTTTTTCTCCCTGATACCTATCCATATTTCTCAGATATCATCCCCCTCTTGCTTCACATCTGTATTGAAGTGCTATCTGTGTATCTCCACACAGTGTAAAGGTTATTAAACGCCTATATTTACACTCGGAGGCAAATCTGTGTTTAAGAGAATACCTGGCAACCCACATCATGATGTTATCAGGCCTGTAGCATAACACTGCTGAGAGATTAGAAAAACCAATAAAGCTTTAAGCAGTTCTCCTCCCCAAATGTCATTATCTTATTTATATTTGTGTTAAATTTCAGCATGAAGGAATAGTCTCATCTTTTTTTTCCCTAGTTACCTGTATCAGAGGAAGTTTTTGTTCATATAATTTTATTGAAATACAGTGATTCCTCAGAAAATCTTGCAAAAAGTTAAAGGCTGTTCATCCCAGAAATGTACTTGCACAGTATTTGCAATACAAGTGTGTGCACCTCCAGGAAATAAGCATTATTGGCATTTCTTTTGACGTCCATAAATGTTAGTAAGGGCAAGGTCAGGTGCCAAAAACCTGAAGCATACAAACAAAAATGTAAAATTTTACCCAGCTGCAGCCATTAAATTGCCATCAGAAAACTAAACTGCTTTTCATTATCAGAAAGAGGAACTACTGCAAAAACAATTAGTGTATTGATAAATCACATTTAAATACAGCTGAGTTATTAGAAACACAAAAATGTGGGGTTTTACAATTATTCTTTTTTCTATGCTGCTATTATCTGTTTGCTGCTATATCGTTATGCTAGGGAGATTTCTAAAACGTAAGATTGGATCTAGTCTAAGACTGAAATATAAAACTAATTAAACGCAAAAGTTGGCATTCTTACTTTTCCTTTAGTTCCCTTCTCTGCACACAGGAAGTATTTCTTGGTTTTCTTGCTGATCACAATTTAATATACTTCAATATGTTTTAGAAAAATACCTAGAGCACTTTATAAATTGGTGTACTACAAAAATACGGGTTTATGGGGCCAGTTGTAGCAGAAATCACCATTTGTGGCAAAGAAATCTTTTCTGGCGTGTTGATGTGGTCGACTGCTATTTTAGGCTCTTCCTCACCTCACCCAAGAGGTGGGACAGTGCCACTTTCTGGTCAGCTGGCACAACAGTGAGAGCAGTTTGCGAAGACAGACTTGACCGTGTTGTTAAATCAGAGAAACAAGCGGTGACATTTTGTGCCACCATAATTTCCACAGTAAACCCCAAAATACCTGGATGATGATGCTTCCAGGCGATCTCTCCACATGGCCTTCAGTCTGGACAGACCAGCCTGGGCTTCAAGCCTCTGTGCTCCTGGCTGGATTGGTGGCTCCTCTGAAGCAAAAACCCAGGGGAAATGAGACAGCAATCAGGAATTCATTGTAAAAGGAGGAACTGGAAGGCCTTATTTCAAGGGGTGTGTAAAGCACACCATTAATCTTTTCTATTGTTACGCACACATGCTGGAGCTCTTGCCACACAGACTCTGGGGACACAGGCAACTGCCCGCGCTGGGCGGCTGGAGCCCAGTGACGTTCTACGTGCTCATACAGTGATCTGACAGTTGTGCCAAAGGTTGTGCCAAGGCCATTTCTGGCCCTTAAGAAACAGTGATGGAATACTAAATCAGCTCATACTAGAACTCAAGTTTATTGCTTTGTCCCTACTGTAAACCAAGTTAGCAAGCTTTTTAAGCAGGAGAAAAATAAATCAGCAAAGGCAATAAGGACGTACTCCTTTGTATGTACAAGACATGCATTCACTGCAGCATTTGTTCCTTAAGTAAGTATTTGGTCTCTGGGTATATATACTAGTAAGTATGTATTTTCAACACGTCATGTTACACAGATGACAAGAAAGGGTTAGTACAAATACTGGTTTACTTCACAAGTGCTGGACAGGACACTGCTGTTGATTAATTTTGTATGTATATTGAGAAGAAAGTTTTCTTAGCCATTATGGCTTTGGTTCCAGATTTCAGTGCAGTTAGTCCTTCCACAACAGCATGGTTGAGGTCTCAACAAAAAATTATTTGAGCATATTATCCAGTCAATATGATTAAGAACTGAAATGTTTATACATACAGGAGAATTCAGCAGTAATGATATTGCTAGTGACGTGCATTTGTGGGCAAAAATTAAGAGTTTTGTATCCTAGGCTGCATCCTACAAATCCCAGAAATTTTGCTTGCTTGTAGGTAAACTCTTTTCATCTAAAGATAGACACCATGTCCAGGAAAAGCACCAGTTTGGGGCTTAGGTATCTGCATTTGATGCAACACTTGAGATGTGTCAGTACATTACACTGTAAAACAGGAAAGAATAAAAATTCAAAAAAAGAAGAGCATGTCAGACCCAGGTGATTTATGGCCTGATTCGAAGTGCCCTGAATTCATCAGCTAGAAGCCTGTTGTGTTTTCAGCAGGGTTTGGCTCAGATGGGTGCACTTTAAACTTCCAAACCACAGGCAGTACAGCAGCGAGCTGGGGCAGATGGAAAGTGGCCGTCACAGCCGAGATGATTCAGGGAACAGATGGGCTCTGCCGCGCTCCTGCTTTGTTTTGAGAGAGGAACGGGAGGGTACATAGCTGACATCCAGTGGGAGGCCACCTTTGCTCTACATAGATGGCAATGGCATGAACGGAGATACTAAGGCAAGAACAAAAAAAAGAGAGAGGAAGGGAGCGGTCTGAGGGGAAGGCTGGGTGGAATGTGCGGAATTAGCACAGGGTGGAGCAAGAGACAGGATTATAAAACAGAGGACGTTTGGGGTTATGCAGTTTGGCAGGTCTTAACCCCCGACACAGGCGGAGGAGGAATCCATAAAAAGCCCTGAGGAGAAGTGGCAAAGGGAATTGACAGGAAAGGTAACATCAATAGGATGGAGCCCAAGTGGTCTGCGCGTGAGGGTATGAGGACTTAAAAAAAAAGAGAAAGAAAGGAAGACAAAGAAAATGAGATAAAACAAAATACTAAAAGAAGAGTTGCTGAATTATCTGAAGGAATTCTGGTTTCCTTGTTTGTCATATCCACAGAGTATCTTTTTCTGTAAGTTCATGCAAGAAAAGGGTTTTCTGAGCTGCACTATCTAGGGTGTCCTGAATACCCTCATGTTCCACACAAGTTACAAAAGTGCAAAAAGTGTCTTTCCTCTGTAAAATGCAAATGTAATAGCACCCTCTGAGTGTGGATGTAGGTAACACCCAGCAAAGCCCTCCAAATAACATGCAGATAAGTAACTTTTCTTGGAGAGTACTCATAAATAAATATTTCATGTAATTGCACACAAGAACCACAATACACACAATCCATAATTTGTGAGCTAAGATAAAGGGGTGCTGGGAGGCCAGCTAGAGAGGTCAGTATACTCTTCCAGCAAAAAACCCCACTGTTTAAAAAGTCGTTTTGTCTGATATTGGTGCTTCTGTCATAGAAAGTGCTTAATGAAAACCTGGGCTGATCATCAAGTGACTATTTCATAGTAATCGAAAGTAATGACATGCTAAAAAGCCCTATCAGCAGCTTCAGCCTATGAGAATGAACCATTCCCTGATACAAGCAAAAAATGGGAAGAGATTCAATTGTGCTATGTTAGAGAAAATCCTAATGTAATTTAAAACTCAATTATATAGACTTTGAACTGAAACTTGATGACTCACCAGTGTTTTGGTGATTATTACAAACACTCTGAAGGAAGTTTCAAAGTTCTTTGCAAGTAAAAGGCTAATACTTTCTAAATGCAGGGAGTATGCAACCTGGCTTCTCCTCTCTGAAAAAAGTTCAAGGAAGAAAATCAGTAAGTGGATCACTTCATTCAAATGACATCGTGTAACCAGCTATGGCAAGAATGTAGGGTGAGGCCTGAGAAACGTTTTATTGCCGTGGAAAATTATAAAAGGTGTGTGTCTTTCATCACTTATTGGATTTCTTCATTTTGTCTTGCTGATATAGTAACAACCAAGATGATCTTCTCAGATATAGCCATAATTAACAAGACATTGGCCTGGATTCAAGATAAGAGTGTTCTAGACCTTTACGAACAGCACTGAGATCCAAAGGGTTAGTAGATTAGTCACTGCTGAATGAAGAACTTCAAGGATTTAATTAGACTGTGAAAAAAAATCAGGTAGACTTTCACAGGGGGTAGAGGTAAAGGTGGAGTGTTTTCTCTTTTCCCAGGTTGTCACTCTAGCAGGAAAGCTGAATTCATGAGAAAAAACAGTAAACACTGTCAAAATCCAGGTGCTAAAATTGTCTTGGCTAGACTGCAGCGACTATGGTCCCTCTGTCAGCACCCTGTCTGGCTTTCCAAAGAATGAAGGAGATCTGAATATATTTACAAATAATAATTTAGCCAAGAAAAAAAAAAGTAACTGAAGACTTTGTCCTATTTGAGATGATTAAACAACAGATGTTGCTGTCTCCTGCAAACCTTTATTGATCAATAACCCTAACACCCTTAAATCACAGTGTACAAGTGAGTGTTGTTTCTTATTCACAGTATGATAAAAAAATGGGGTAGTCTGTCTGATAAATCACTCTAGGCCTAGGAATCTTTGTGGACAGACATACTACTTTCATAATTAAACTGTCTTCTGACCCAACAGGGATTATTTCGTCTCTTTCTTGCTGTGACAGTGTTCATATTTTGACTAATTGTTTCCGCATATTCCCACTGCCAAGCATGAGGGAGCTGGCTGCTGATATGGCTGTGTCACAGTTTCTCTGCATAGATACCTGATCTTTCAATCACCCATGATGTTTTCCGCCAAGAGAGAAGCCTAATTAAATACTGTGGGCTCAAAAGCATGAAAATGGAGGTGTGGCCTCATAAGCTTATATCACTTAGACACACACAAGTCTATGGGCCTGGATGGGATCCACCCAAGAGCACTAAGGGATCTTGCAGAAGTTGTCACCAAGCCATTTTCCATCATTTACCAGCTGCCCTGGGTCAGTGGCGATGTCCCAGTTGACTGGAAGTCAGCAAATGGACTCCCTAATTACTAAATGTAACACCCATCAACAAGGAGACCGGAGGGAGGATCCGTGGAACTACGGGCCTGTCAGCCTGACCTCAGTGCTGGGGAAGTTCATGGAACAGATAATCTTGAGTGCCATCATGGGCCATTACCTAATTAATATTACTGTTCTCCCTCTCTCACATGCAGTAGGTTGTTACAGTCTCTCTGGTGATGGCTACCAGCCACACAGCACAGCTGGTAGAAAATAAACATGTAGATTAGCTATTAGGAAAAATTTCTCTGTGGAAAGGTTTGTCCAGCATTGGAACAGGCTGCCCAGGGAACTGGTTGAGTCACCATCCTTGAAGATATTTAAAAGGTGTGTAGACAGGGCACTTAGGGACATAGTTTTGTGGTGGACTTGGCAGTGCTGGGCTAATGGGCTCAAGAATCTTAGAGGTCTTCTTCAACCTGAACCATTCTATGACTCTATGCTGTATCACAGAAGTGCCAGAGGCCAAATGCCTCATTCACCCTCTTCCTACATCAAGTGACCTTTTTTAAGTCTTGCTTCTGTGTGGAAACTCTTGTGCAATAGCTATGAGACATAATTAGAGTTTAATAACTATTTAATACCTGCCCTCTGCATGGACTTTCCTATTTTACAAGAAAAGCTGTCTTGAGGTTTAGCATAACCTAACACAGAATAACTTTTGCACACAAAACACGAGCAAGAAACTCAGCGTTGCCCCTTGCTACACGGCATCTTTCTAGTGTTTGTTGTTTCAGGCTTTTACTTCTTGTAAACACATTTGGTGGAATTTTTCATAACTTATCCTCACCAAACAGCAGTATTTATTTGTCTCAGACACTTATTATCAGTACTAACTAGAACATATTCTGGAGCATTGTATGAGCAGTCTCAAACACATGATTTATTATCTACTAGATCAATCCTAAACAGAGAAGGATTTATACAGGGATTCAAAACCAGTAAACTCAAAAGTGACTGAATCAAGATCATGATGTCCATTTCAGGAAGGATTTTGAGCTGTTACATTAACCAAGGATTTGGTATTCACCCAGATTAAAAAAAAAGATCCAGAATGCTCACTGTTTTAAAGGGCTCTTCCTTAGAAGAGAAAGAGTGCATGAAACCCATACAGGAGAGTTTTTAAGTCTGAGCTCAAACACCAGGAAAAAATGTCTTGTATGAAGAGGGAAGTCTGAGAAGGAGAAATTCTGGGAATTATGCTAGCTGGCACATCAGCTCCTAGATAGTGCCATTGGTATTTACAGGAATTATAGGATGAAGGAAAGTTGAGGTATATGAAGACAGGTATGCTGGCCAGTGTCTTCTTGCAGCCACACATGACAGAAAGAAATCAAGGGGCATCCAGGCATCTCCCCTCTGATTACAAGAACATGCTGGGAACAAGGCAATGGTAAAAACACGGCTTCCAGTGCAGGTTTACAATTGGGAATCAAATGTGTCATCACTAGCTGGAACTTTGTCCGGGTGATTCAAGGGGCTTAAGTACTCACTTACCTACTTCACCAACCAGGATGGTGAAGGGACTTGAACATAAGTCCTATGAGGAGAGGCTGAGGGAGCTGGGGTTGTTTAGCCTGGAGAAGAGGAGGATCAAGGGAGACCTAATCGCTCTCTACAACTACCTGAAAGGAGGTTGTAGCCAGGTGGGAGATGGTCTCTTCTCCCAGGCAACCCACAGTAAGACAAGAGGGCATGGTCTTAAGCTCTGCCAGGGGAGGTTTAGATTGGATGTTAGGAAGAAATTCTTTACAGAGAGGGTAATCAGACATTGGAATGGGCTGCCCAGGGAAGTGGTGGATTCTCTGTCCCTGGAGGTATTTAAGAAGAGACTGGATGTGGCACTTACTGCCGTAGTCTAGTAACTGGTAGTAGTGGATCAAGGGTTGGACTTGATGATCTCAGAGGTCCCTTCCAACTTGTATGATTCTATGATTCTATGATTACCTTAATCAATACTACCTCCATGAGAAGTGTTGCCTTACACAAGAGAGAGATTCTATGGTGCTGTACTGCTCAGCTATTTCATGTCTTACACAACATGCAGCGTGAAACACCCCCTGACCTGTGAATGTAGCACTCAGAAATGGTTATTTCTGCATCCTGGGTCAACAGCTTGGATGGCTATATGGGAATTTCTCCTTGACTGTAAACCCATGATACTCTCAGGCACCTGCTGTAACTCTTGCAGATGGTCCTGTGCAGGGTTAGCAGTTGGATCCGATGATCCTTGTGGGTCCCTTCCAACTTGGCATATGCTGTGATTCTGTGATTCTGTGACTAAATTATGTGCTGGCTCTACTTATTTCCATTTCAGTTTTGTCTGTTCCTTGTGTAGATAAGTACTCAAGTATTATGCAAAGGTAAAGGTTTGATTCTCCTTTCAGGTTAATGTGACTTCAGATTCAAATTTCTTAGACATATATATATATATATACACACACACATATGTATATTTTGCTCATTACAACTGACAGCCCTGGACCATAGAATTATTTGTCTGGAGTACAGACACTGGAAGCAATGTGTGTTTCAGTACCTGCCCTTGCCATTTTACCTTAGTACTGGAAACTGCAAGATGGAAAAGTAGCCCAGATGTATTCAGCATCCTGTAATTTTATTATGAAATTTACTATCTTTTGTGATCTTCTTTTAACCCCAGAGACTGAAATCCATGTATTTCCTGGGAATCCTTGCTTTGATTTTTCCACAGGGAAAGCTCTGAGGTCATGACATTGCAAAGAAAGATCTGAAAAACGTGATAAAAGTTTGCCAGTGAGATCCAGAAAGAAAACACCAAAAATAGTAACATGCACATAACTATCTCTAGATAAACACTCATGTGTTTTGGGCAACACATTTGCAGTATTTTGTAGGGTCACCTCTGTCCTACTTCACCTATGCAAATACTTGTACCAAAAAATAATTATAAAGCATTATTACTCTTATTTTGTAAGAGTAGTAATGTTCTCTCATCCAGACCAGCTATGCAGAGAATAGAGCAATGGTCCTGTTGCGTTTTCTGGAACTTCTTGGGCAAGACTGCTGGCAATGTTAAAACACAGCTAACTAGGCTCTTCTTTGGGGTGATCAAAAGGGATCAGAGGCAGCAGGTCAGAAGGAGGTTAATTTTAAGAAATTAATTATGCCTCTACATTCAAAAGTATGCAGAAACTCTGTGCTCAGACTTTACTTTCACTTGTGTAGGTATTCTGGATCGTATCATCTAGCCATTGTCTTGATGTGTACAGCTGACATCCCTCTTACTATTTGCCCCTTTTGAAACAGAGATAGAAAGGCAAGAATTCTTCTGAAACAATGAAGCAATTTAGTTTGGATAAAATGTCAAAAGGAGAAGGTACTTTTAAAACAAACCTGTCAGCCTCCATGACTGGAATGGAGACCAGAATTTTTCAATGATATGGAAAATGAAACAATACAATAAATCTAGCAAAATTGGCCAACAGTTTCCTCAATGTATAAGAAAGATTGCTTTCAACACAGCCATTCTCTCCTCACCGGTCTAAGTGAATTTCAGAGTTGAAAGTCTCCTATATTTGATGCAGATCCTTAGATGGCTTAAGTCAATCTAACTCCATCCATTCATTCCCTTGAAAAAGATCACTTTGTTGCAGTTGAGGATTTGCCTTCATCCTCCTCCACAAGTGAGCACAGATACAGCTTCCTCTTATCACTTCATATATATTCTCACTTACAAAATGTGTGAGTTTCTTTTAACTATGTTAAAGTTCATTTTGTTTAAGCATGCAGTTCTCTTGCCTGAACACAAACAATATGTGCAGCTATAATTTTCCTTGCAACTAATTTGCCCTCCTTGTTGTGGGTGATTAAATGGTTTTGCCACATTTAATTGGCAGCGAACTAAGCCCCTTTAAATATATTGTAATTGGGCTTTGGATTTCTTTCTTTTTTTTTTTTTTTGGTCTACCCTTGTTAAAAGCTTAGTTACCTTTCTTGGAGCTGACTTCACAAACACACAAATTAAGTACTTCTCTGAGTTGTTTTGTAAGGCACAGCTAATTAATACAACTGAGTTAAGTAGGAGAATCACAGCTCATAAATAAAGATAAGAAAATTATAAGAGGTATGACTGATAGGCATGTAATTACCTGCTTGGGAGGCAGCCTGATCTGGAAGAACCAGTACAGATTTGGGAGGCAGGAAATCCTGTGTCATAATCCTCATTCCACCCGTGACTTGTGCTGCTGTAGGCAAGTTGCTCTGCCTCTTCTTGCCCAAACAGTAGTCATTCAATGAGAGTCACGTAAGGATTTATTAATAGAATAGACAAAGTAGTTGAAACACTCAAAGTGTGATTTTGGTACTTGTGAATATTAGAATCACTACATGCCCTTGTAAAAAGTTCCTCTCCAACTTTCTTGTAGATACTAGAAGGCTGCTAGAAGGTTCCTTAGAGCCTTCTCTTTGGCAGGCTGAACAACCCCAACTCTCTCAGCTTGCCTTCAGAGGAGAGTTGCTCCGGCCCTCTTTGTGGTCCTCCTCTGGACTCACCCCAACAGATCCCACACTGGGATCCCAGAGCTGGATGCAGCACTCCAGGTGGGGTCTTATGAGAGTGGAGCAGATGGATAGAATTGCCTCCCTTGACCTGCTCGACATGTTTCTTTTGATGTAACCCAGGATACAGTTGGCTTTCTGGGCTGCAAGTGCATGTTGCCAGCTCATGTGCAGCCTCTTATCCACCAACACTTCCAACTCCTTTTCCCCAGGCTGCTGTGTATTACAGGAGCTGCTCCAAATTTTCTTGCACCGTTTTCCATATCTTGTTCAGAAGTGAGGAAATGGAGACTCATCACTTTTAAGTGCTTACTCCTTGAAAGATAAACAAGTCTGATTTTATTACTCTAACAGATCATGAAGCAGATAGCAAGAAAGGAATATTCATTGTTAGGTACACGATCCTGCAGAGAATGTTGCCAAAGAGCTGCTGATAGCACAGAATCAAGATTTTTATGTGTCTTTCAACCATGAACAAGAAATCAGCATCAGTTCTCAAAAAAAGAAAAAAAGTCCCAAGTCTCAATTATTGCCAATTAATAACCAATTAATCCAGAATTTTACTCAAAAGCAATGTTTATAAAAGGATCTCGACTCCTATTTTGTAACATCTCACTCCTACAATAGACAAAGGAAATAAAATCTGAAGATGGGGAAATCCGAGAGGAAGTAAACTGGAGGTTGAGTCAACACTGTAACCTTGCAGTCAATGGGTAGATGTAAAATCCTGAAATGCACACATCTGCTCCAGTGAGCTTTGCTGATCTCAATCCAGATACATTTAGACAGATGGGGGGAAATTCCAGTCACTTCCACAGCATTCCTCAATATTCAGACCCTAATGTGTGAATGCAGCTGGAACATCTGTGTTTTCCCATGTTACAGATTGTAATACTGACTTGTTTATATTGTCTCATTTAACAACATTTGAAGTTATTTATCCGCCTTGAGTCTGAACAAATCACCTTTCTAATTTGTTAGGATTTAGTATGGGTTTGGTGAGAGGATTCTCCCATGAGCTCCTTCCAGGAGCCAGTGCATGGGTTTTAGGGCGCAGGAAGAGGAGCAAACATAGGTTCCTCCTAGCACAGTCTGTAAATCCTTTCTCTTTTCAGTGTATTTAACTCAGAAGAGATTTTTACCTCAACTCAATTAATTTAATTAATTTAGGCCAAGTCACCTTGCATACATGCCAGACCATGACACTGTGGCTTCTCTTGCCTCTATACATCTGTAATATCCATTCACAAAAAAAGTCTTGAATTTCCTGTTGGGGTGGGTAACTGCACCTTTACAAGGCTGAGAAATGAATAGGTTGACCTCCTCAATAGTTTTTTGCTCTGAGTCATTGCTGAGCAAACAAACATTATCATGAAGAAAAGAAACTAAGAAAAGAAACTAAGAAAATGTCAGAGAAGGACAGAGAAGCTGCATGTTTTTCCATGAGTGCTGAAAATGTCAGGAAGCGTAGAGAATGTGGAGACATCTTTGACCTTCATCTGGGAGGAGAAACCAGAGAGTTGCCAGTAAAAAGTCAGGCTAATGAAAGGTATTTTGCCTTTTTTGTTACAAAATTTTTCTCACCTAGGTACTTGTAAGATAATGACTATAACAATACTGCCACTGCACCAAATGGAAACCAGCCAGGTCCTAGGTTTGTTTCTGGCAAGTAGCTGCAGCACTTTGTACCTTTGATACTGTTCCATGAAACCAAGAGGATGAATCATGAAAGGGTATTACAGGACATGAAAATGTACCAGTGAATTGAAACCTTTAAGAAAGCCATTTTCATCAGAAGGTAGGTAAAGAGGTAAAAGGCAGGAAAAGGTTGACTGATCTCAGGCTGACTGTTTTGAACAGTTGGCTCAGATGAGGCAAGGCTATTTGGATCAGGATGCCAGACAGATTTCATAGCTCTCCAACAGAAAAGCCCAAAAGCAGAAAGACAAGCATGGATCAAATTTCAAATGCTTTGAAAGGAAAAAAAAAAATAAAAAAAATTAAGCAGCCATACACGTTGTAACAAACAACACGAGCCAACACAATATCTGGCATCAGGATGGTGGTGTAAGATCTGCCCAGGATTACATCACTCTGCAAGAGCTTGCCAGCAGTAGCAGGTTGCTCACAGCAAGCTCTGAGGGATGACAGCAGCCCTGCCAGTTCAGAGGAATGCTTTGTGCTACACAGCGTGCCAGGGGAATGAATGAGCAAGCAAAGCAAGGGAGGAAAGAAGGAAGCATTGTTTGGAGGACAAATGGGATATTTGCACTCAGGTGTGCAAGACAGTGACCACTGGTACTCGGAAACATCTCCATTAGTAAAAGGCTGGCAAGGGAAAAAAACTTGTTCTCACTCTGACTAGTTGGCCACCAGTAAGGGGGGTGCACTACCTTAAGGAGAGTGATCTGGCAGAGGCTGAGGCAAGGCTATGGAATAGTTGTAAGGACACCCCTCTTCATGCAACAAGGACTGCAACACTGGAAGGTTTTAAGCAGGAGAGTAATGGTATGTCTATTGATTTTTCCTGTTCCTTCTCTCTTTAGGTGAGTTGCTAGCCGAGCTAGTTGTAGGCTAATGTTCGGAGTCACCTTAGTAAGACTCTGACAAGATTCCTAGAAGTAAGTATTTAACACTAGGCACTGCAGGTGGCTTTGCAAGCATCTGCAAAGCTAGGGGTGGGTGATAGGCTGGCATCCAGGGTTTGAACCCCAAAATGGTAAAACTAAAGGATTTTTTTTGCTTTTCCAAAGAAAATTTGCCCTCATTTGTTGTGGGTGATTCCCCTTTAGCAAGAGGGCATAAAAACCTGCCATAAGAAAGGTGCTTTTGTCAAGGTTTGTGAGACTGCAGAAACAGTGGTGGGCCCAATCCCTCAGTGATACCAATCAGCCAGAGCTAGGATTGATTCAGACTTTATGGCATTGCTCTATGCGAGATGTGGCATTTCCTGTATTTCATAGCAGCTGGCCACTCTTGGGGACTGTCAGTAAGCAGCTTCTGCACTTAAGTGGATAAATTACACAAGTCATACCTCCAAACTGCATTCAGCCGCCCATGTGTGCATTGCATATCTGACCTATGCAGGCACTGCAGTTTGATGTCCTGTGGCCACACAGAATGGCTCTCCAACCCGTGGCACTCAGTTGACCAGACCCAATCTTCATGTACGCTGTGTAGAAAATCCGCATATGCTACAAGGCAGAGTAAAGGCCTTCACTACACTGCCTCGAGCCTCCAAAATCTTTGTGACACCCTTGAGTGCAAAGCTCAGCTCACATGATGTTCATGATTGTGAAAAATAAGAATTTTTCATCCAATTCTGGAACTTTCACTTTCCAGTGAAAGCCTTGCAGGGCTTGTTTCTTGGGAAGTGTAGTATCATGAAAGGCTGTGAAAACACAACAGATGCCACTTGTCCTGTACCATGTCACCTTTCATTAGCTCTAGACTTCTCTTTTTGAGCCTAAAGTACGTTACTAGAAGAGGCATAATTTCTGTTTGCACCAGCTAACATGTCTGGCGCCCCAAGAATGAAATCTTTGTAGAGAGCTTTTCAAAGACCCACAGTTATTGCAAGAAAAACAAAATAACTCTTCTGGGTTTTTTTTCTGACCACATCTGGATGTGGATGTGATCAGCCCTGGGTTCTGTCCTAGTGTTGCCTGAAACAAAACTATTTGTCCCATGACAGCCTGTCTAAACTCATGCTATTGCAAATATGACAGCAAACATCTTAAAACACAGTTATTTTAATTTCTGTGACATGCCCTTGGACTCTCTTGCATCAACTGCTGTGAGAGTCAAGGACCTGACAGCAGACTGGAGGTGGCATTTCTTGCCTTTTTTTTCTTTGCTCTTTTTACTATTTTAGTCATCTACTAGTATCAGAGCTGCAAACCAAAGCAGATGTGACTGTCTCAGTTGTCACTGGGACGGAAGTGGCATTGTAAGTAACAGGATCCAGACCACATAGCACTTTAAAAATCCAATTGCAACACGCCAGTATACAAGTAGTGACAAATAGGAAACCACTGCAACCTTTCAAGCATCAATGCAGAGCTTTCACCAGGACTATCACCATTGTCAGCTATTTCATTCATACCTCTGAGTACCATCTTACATGGAGTGTGCTGCAAAAGCTTCTTCTCAAAGCTGCATGTTCAGCTTTAATGAGAAAAGGAAATGGTAGGCAGAAATAAACTAATTGAACTGCCACAGTTAATGGCAACCCTAAGAGCAGCTGAATCAATGAGAAGTGAAAAAGTATATTAAGGGTAATGAAGACTTTCAAAAGGAAGAATGCCATTGAGAAGGGCAAGGTTAGAAAATCATCATTAAAGCTAAATATAAGGGTATTAGAAAAGACTCAGTCAGCTTGAAAGAAATTATCTTCACAGAATTAAGCATTCTAAACCAGCTTACACAGTTTTCCAGTACAAGGGGTAGTTATTTTTATCACAGCAGATTTTTCCTGAAATTTTGTGTCAGCATCCCCTGTATGTAAATCATCCTGTCTATGGAATACAGTTCTTTTAACAAAACCATAGGGTTTGTTAGAGCAATTTTGCCTGTGTTTGTATATTTATAGGTGACTGATGCCTACAGCACATTATCTGTAGGAAAGATAGTACTTGAAAGGCTAACTTATTTCATATTTGCAGGTATAATATTGAGTCTGATTCTGCTAGCAATTCTAATACCCCAACTCTGCATTTTTTAGCATTTTTACCATATTTTCCAATAAATATTTTCATTTCAAGAGGGCTTTTCAAGAAGCACAATTCTTATGGTTAATAAAACTGGCAACACTCTTAAGATAGACTTTGATAGTAATCAGATCACTGATTTTGCCGGACTTCTTCGACTGTTATATGATCTTTCACTTATTTATGTAATAACTTACAGGAGTTTATTTTTACATGCTATTTTCAAAACTGTAAATCCTGTTTCATTTTGCCAGTCAAATAATTGGAGTACATGTAAAATACTTTAGAGCCTAATGTTACTAAACAGTACAAAATATCCACAGGATTCTATTAATGCAAATACTATCATGAGTAATTATCCTTTCTTTTTTCCCCCCTCCTTTTTAAAAGTGAATGAAAACCAGACCTGTTCTAAGGACACCCTAAGACCATGTGGTGAGTGTTGTCTTTCTGAGAGTAGTACTTCTGAGTATAAAACAGAAAGTTTATTCCATTTTGCATCCCCAGATGAAAAATACAGAAAAGTACATTTTGAAGTGCCAAAGGAAATTACTATTTGTGAAGAGTTCAGATGACAATCTTGCGTTTGTCTTGTAAGGAGCACAGGTTACATGAACTGTGCTGACCTCATTGATACAGGCTACAGCTTGAGAAGGAATCTCACACCGGACAGTTGTGCAGAGGAAAGTCAGGTGTCTAAAAGATGTATATCCATATCTATACCTGTTGCACTGTGCTTCCTTTAGCACCGATGGTCAGGAAGAGACTCCTCCAGAGAGCAATTCGTCTTACTCTAAGGTAAATGGATGAAGTAGATCAAATGAACCGCTCTCTGGAGACAGTTGGTGCTTTTTATCTATATAGTGGGTTTTAGGCAACAATTTCTGTGGTGAGATGTACACCAACTTCAATGTCTACTTTGTTTTGAAAATACACAGTTTTCCAACAGTAGCTTTTCCTTAGCAGTTTTCACCAATATGTGGCACAGCCTCTTCCATGGGGTGCTGACCTAATCAACTTTTCCATGCTAGGGCTTACACTGCCATTTCCACACCTGGAGCTGATACAGGATATGTCTTAAAAAGAAGCTCAGACTATGGAAAGGCTACAGGGGCTAGAGATCTGTCTGGAAATAAAAACAGTGGTAGCAGCTGGGAACAATGTATTGCTAAGGGGAATGAGACTACAGCGCAGCCCTGGAATGGTGCTCACACCCATGCTCAGCGAGCTGACCATTAGGTTCCATTAGCTCCTCTGGCTGCTGGAACAAAATATCCTGTTGTGTGAAAAGGCACAGTCTCAGATTTCTAAGACAATTCACTTGCTCTGCTCTTTAAATAAATAAATAAATAAAGAGTTATTTTCTCTTTTAAGTCTAAACCAATACAGACTTGGGAACAAGGGAATCGTTAATTTTTGAAGGAGAGGTGACACAGGACAGTACTACCGTAGCATTTACCTTGATTCACCACAGCTTTATAATGCCCATTGTGACACACTTTAAAAATTGACTAAATTCAGATCTCAAGTTCATTTCAACAGCAAGTAAAATGTTTGGCTTACAAAACTTGCCTTTCAGGAGGCTGAATGTGTTTCCGTGCTAGCAGCTTCCAGGAAACTCTTAGGTTACAATTACAAGAAGTCAAAACTGCAGCAGCAGAATTGTTAACTGGAAGTCAGAATTTCCTTTACACCATTCCTTTTACGCTTGGTCCTAAGCTAGCTTAAATACTTTGCTTCTTTTCCTTTTCTGTTGTTTTGGTATATTTGTGACTTTTTTTCTTTCATTTTTTTTTTCTATCTGATCTTAACTTCTAATTATTTGTTCTTTGGTCTAGTTCTTTTACCTTATACTGGATTATCTACTTAGAGCAGCATTTTCTAACAATCTTTCTAGGTTATGGCACTTTTCTCCTTTTAATTTATTATGAATATGTCCAATTCTTAAAACAGGTAAAAGACATATTTTGTATTCCTTTCCAGGCTTTCTAATTACATGGTCAGTAATCCAAAGAAGAATGTGAGCAGGAAAGCCAGTGATAAGAACAATAAAAACAGAGTTTGTTCTAAGGAACAAAACTGAAGTATTTTTCAGAAACTAAAGAAAAAGAAAAGAAGGTAATGGATGGATTTGGTTGGAAGATTTTTCTTAAAATAATAATTTAGACAAAAAACTATGCATGAAGATAACTAGAGCATAGCAGAAAATCTAAAGAAAGTGAGGCATGATTTAATAAGTCTCAACAAACAAGGAATCTAGGGACAGTACTGAAAGACAGATGGTATCCCAAACAGATCTGTGCTCTGCAAACTTACATGACCCTTTTCTTTAAATTAAGACTCAAGGAGATGACCCTGAGAAAGTGAGAAAGTGAGAAAGGACAGGGCTGGAATGCTGACTGAGTGAGCCACAGGGACAGAAGACAGTTTATTTGATCATATCTGTCTGTTATTTGAACATAGATCTGAAAGATGATAAGGACTGAAGACACTGCCCAAAATATAAGGGATTTCTTTGCAAAATAAATGCAAAGGTTGTTGAAAGCAGGAGTATTTGTTTTTAATGAGACTTTAGTCACTGTTATAGGATTGAGCAACTGGGCTGAGAAATGGAAACACAATTTGCATTAGAAGAAGTGACACACACACGGCTTCATGTTTGTTGACTTACTCTATATGTAAAAATATAAAAATAATTTATTTGTTTATATGGCTTTTTGCATTACAAATGTAATTACAGACAATTCGTCACTGCTGCAGCCCCAGGAACGTGCCAGTAAATCTGTGGGCCTGTGTCTCCTTACAGCTGCTTTTGTATTTGTAGTATAAGCCATGTTAGCTTCTGAAGGATTTATCAGTTTAAAGGACAGCTGTGAAGTGTTTAGGAGAGAGCCTAAGGACAACATGGCTCCAAAATAAATCTGAGTTTGGCTACTCCAGCTTCTGACACGTGAGACTTTTCTACAAAGAAAAGACTTCCAATGGAGGAGACAGAGCCTTCCAGGGATCTCCTGCAATTACTTACCCACTCTACATCATAAGCTTCGAAGGCTTTTTTCTGTGAATTTTTCTTGTCTAACAGAAGGAAAAAAAGATAATATGTTGATGGATGAAACGATGGAATACGCATTTTTAAAAAGCAGCCAAAACATTGCAGTAGAAGCACATTTTTCCGTGAGAGAAAAACGAAACAAAACGTGTTACTCACACTGCTTAATAAGCTTCTGGAAGGCTCTTAGACTTTATTGTTGCTACAGATACTGCTGCACATAACAAGGCAGCTGTAGCTCTCAAACTGACAATAACCCAATCATTTTGTTGACAACTTATTTTGATCACATATGCAATTAAAATTAAATGTGAGGCCTGTTTGGTAGTTTTTGGAGGAGAAAGGAGTAACATCTAAGCGATGTAAAACTTCTGTAACAAGTAAGATCAGTTCTGAAGGAAAATATCTTTTCTGTTTGTTTGCTGAGGTTTTTTGAAACAATATAAATACACATCTAACAGTACATCAGGAAAACCTAGGAAATCAAACCTAAAATGACATTTTCCCTTTGTCCTTGCAAAGGAAGGCTGACAAATGCTCATGAGCATCCATTCACCATGTTTCATAGAAAAATAGGAGGCAGTGGGCATCTGGAGCTGGTCTGTATTGATTCACTCACGGGGGTGCTCCTCCAAGACCATTGTGCTTAACAGCTAAATAAATTCCAACTGCCCTTCTAAGAAATCTGATATTTATTCCAAGTCACATTGATCATTGGACACATTTGAAAGGTTTCAAATAATCATTTGAACTATTATTTTGATTAGGAGATGTTGCTTTTAGGTAGTATTGCACCAGGTTATAAATTCCACAGTCTGTTGTATAGTCCAGCATTGATTATGAAGCATTTATCTTTGTTTCTCGGAAAGATGTCTGACTTTTGCCCTTTCATTCTAGTACTAGTCATGACAATTTCAGCATTCCATTTTACAATTTTCTTATTTACACCACATCCACAAATTCATTCTTGCAGCTGTTCCTCATGTGATTATTCCTAGTAGTGTCATTGTGGTTCCCCATGTGAATAAGGCTTATTGTTGTGGTATACCACCATATGCAAAAACTATAAAGGGACAGGAAACTTTCAAACCCTTTAAATAATTTTTTGGGGGTTTGGATATGCCTTCTGTTTGTTTGTTTGTTTGGTTTGGTTGGCTTTTTTGTTATGTTTCACTTTGTTTTGAGATTGTGCTGCAGCTATTTAAAAGTAGCTTTAAAAAGTTTTAAAACTGCTTCCACTGATTTACTTTGAGAAAGTCAACCACAGATTAGCAAGTTTCAAAATCTGCCAAACCAAATCTTTAGCCAGTCGAAATTAGCAATTGTGCAGTTATTTTTAATAGCTGCATATTGTATAAAAATATAAATATCTATACAATAAAATACTCTATAGTAATTTCATTCTACGACATTTATTTGTGACAGTATAACTGCCATGATTATTATAAATGACAGCCTGATGAGCTAGCAAGGAGGAAAGCATAGGACCAAAGCCTAGTATTTTAAGGTATATATTTATACTAGAGAAACAAGCTTCAAAATACACCACTTAATGGACACTGGACAAGCATGCACTATTAAAAAAAAAAAATCTGTTTTCCTTTTCTTGTGAACAGCATATGGTGAAAACTGTTCCCTGGTTCCAGCAAGGATCTCTGCTGCACCAGTTACTTAGCCATGGAGGTACAAACTATGAGCTTTAGGACTCATGTATAGTGTAAACAATAACTGCTCAATCACTTCGCTGAATAAAGTCCATGTCCTATTATTTATTTCTCAGCTTGTGTCTTGGAACTCTATCTAATCTGACCTTGAAACAAAAAAAGCTTATACAAATTCTTTGTGTATGAGGAAGTTACCCACTCAGAATGAAAAAAAAAAGTGATCTATGTCCAGTTAAGGGTATGAGCCGGCAAGTCAATAATGAAGGATTTGTGGTCATACAGACTACTTTGAATTACAGGGTCTGCAGGAGATTTTGTCAGAACTTTAGAGTTTTAAGGGGTTATCAGCCATCTCCTCTATGCTGTTCTTCATTTAGAGTCACAAATATTAACACTACAAGAAGTGTATTACTGATTTGAGTAGTAAGGGATGTAGTCTCATAATAATAAGTATTGCACATGAACAGTGATGAAGTACCAGAATAATTCTGCAGTTTTAATGGAAACATCTTTGAACAACATCAAGAAAGACTGATTACAGATAAGAAATCCGGGAATCAGCATATGGTCTGGCTTAGCTGGAAAGCTCCATCCCTACTGAGCAGAAAAATCCTCTTCTAAAGGCTACAACAATCCTTAGGCTGATGATAAAAGAAAGATGTGTCCCATGGTATGCACTTAAGCAGCTGCTGGTGGTCATGGCATGACATGAAGCATGTCTTAAAAGTGCACAGAAATCCTAAACAGCAGTTCAGAGAAAGCTGTGAAGGTACATAAACATTTTAAATTCTGAGAGGTAAACCATAAATCACTTAAAAGTCTGAGTTTATTGGTACAAAACCTTATGCATCTATTTTTACTTTTGTTAAATGTGGCCCTTATTACACTGGACCAACACAAACTACCTAAACTGAGATTAGACCAACCATAATAATCTAAACCAAAATCAGAGTAGCCACTCAGAAGCCACTCCTGCTTTTATTTCCTATCAGGTTTAAAATCACATGGTTGTCATACTACATTGAAAATATAAGAAAATGATGTGGAATTCTCTTGAAATTACATGACTAACTCCCCCCAAAATGTTAGCAATACTCATGGGTAAATTCTTAAAACTAATGCTGAAGAAGGAATACTATCCCAGGAGTCTGAATTTCACTGATTAATTGACTGATAAACTGAAAGAAGGTCATAATGGTCTTATGAGTCAATGGAAAAAACAGGAAGTGAGTTACTCTGTATCCTCATGAACTTGCATAGGAATTTATTTACATAGAACTATAGTTATCTTAGTTGGAGTTTAGACAGGGCATGGGAGGTAACATCACCTCTGCTTTTAAGAAAAAAGAAGCTACATTTCTGCTGTGCATCAGTGCAGGGAAAGATTTAGTTGCTTATATTAATTCCGTAATACCTCTGCTGAACATGAGACATATAATTGGAAAAATGAGGTTTAAAATTGTACATGAATGGGTAGAAAAATCACAGAGTATTTACTTGGTCCTTCCTCAAGTTTCTGTTGGCAGGGTCACAATAACTAAGCCTAAAACACAGTTACGCTGAAACTAATTACATCATTCTGCAAAGCAGGTAATGGATGTAGTTTTATGAATAGTAACATGCTGGAAGTTACTGAGAAATTTACACTAAATGCTTCTTCCCTTCACCACGTGATATACCCAGGTTTCCAGGTCAAGAATAAATCAGAATATTTTTTGCATTTTCATTTATGAGCAGCAGAAACACACATACACATACGTTCTCTTTTTTAGTAATATAACCAAAGGAAACAACATCAAACTAATTTACAGTGTATCTGCTCAGTGGAAATACATATTTATTCTACCTTACAGTAAGTAGCTTTTTCAGGTGTTTGAATTTAAGATGAACTTTGTAGACTTGGGGGCACATCTGACAAAAAATGGTGTTAAGAAGGCATATTATGGATTTCATGGGGTAGATTGGTGTCATATAATCAAAGTAATTTGTAAATGCTTGTAAATTTCTGTACATAAACTTTGGTACACTCATGTTCCAATGGGAGCGGGAGGAAGAACTAAAAGCTGCTATTCAGAAATATCTGTGTGGAGTGCTTGCATAATATTTAGAAGGATAAATTAGCTGTATCTGGGAAAAAGTCAGTCTTAGCCAGATGCAGAAAAAGCACTCCATTATTCCTTTCAGGCTTTGGGAGAATTTTAAAAAGGAGCTCAAATGAACCTACTCTAGCACATCAAATGGGTTAATATGTTTGAAGATGCTAAGAAAGCTATCTATCAGCACTATTGTTTAACTTTTATGAGTATACAGAACTAATAACTCATTTTAAATTACTCATAAAATGCTTTTATGCTTTTTATGCTTCTGCCTTTTAGACCAAAAAAAAAAAATGAAAAAAAAAAGGGCATCTTCTCTGCATTTTAGGATCTAATTATAAGTTGCTTATTATTTGTAAAACCTCCAGCCTGTTTGCATATCTAATGTTCAGTGAGTACTCCCTTGCATCCTCTGCTCTTTTAGCACTTCCTCTGGTTGTATCATAGAATATGATGAGTTGGAAGGGACTCATCAGGATGAGTCCAACTCCTGGCCCTATGCAGGACACCCCAAGACTCACACAATGTGCCTGAGAACATTGTCCAAACGCTTCTTGAACTAGTCAGGCTTGGTGCTGTGACCACTTGTCTGAGGAGCCTGTTCCAGTGCTCAACCACCCTCTGGATGAAAAACCTTTCCTGATATCCAACCTAAACCTCCCCCAGCTCAGCTTCATGCCATTTCCGTGAGTCCTGTCACTGGGCACTAGAGTGAAGAGATCATACTTTTGATAGCCGTTATCTCGTCAGTTCTTTTCCTAACTGCAGGGATTTGAAGGCCAGAAAGGTTACGATAAGCATCGATCTTGACCTCCATAGCAACATAAGCCAAGAAATTTTATAATGTTAACTCTGCTTTGAGTTCCATAACTTGAAGGATGATTTAGAGCCCAGGATTTAGAAAAGCTATTGAGTCTTAATTTAGAAATTGGGAAATAAGAGTGTAGTGGGTCCTTAGGGATATTATACCAAACAAGGGATATTATACCAAATAACTACTCTTGTATCTAAAAGAAAAGGATCTTGTGCATATTCTAAATGAGTGTAATTTCACCTGCCATTTATTGGGTTTCACGGTCATCTTACCTGACAGATTAAAGAAACTTTTAATATTTGAAATTCTCTTGCAAATTCTAGCACATTATGATCAAGGTTTTGTATAAGCTAAACACATGCTTCTTCATTCTCTCACTGCAAGACAGATTTCCCTGGCTTTCCAGTTTGTCAATTATTTGTGTTAAAATGAAATACCACTATTTCAGTAAAAGTTCAAGGAATACCATATATAATAACATCATTAATACTTCTTAATATTCCTTAGCTTTTAAATGAATAGTTTGTACCATAAGCATGAATCTTTTTTAACTGTTCATAACCACACTATAACATCTCTCCAATTTGACTTTAAAATATTTTTTGTACATAGATGCCTTTCCTCCCTAGAAATATTTATGGCTGCATCTATGTTATTAGCGATTAATCCATGTTTTCTTTACCCAAGTTAGTAAATATTATTAATAGGATTGGGATAAAACCAAATCCTTGATGTACTTTGCTAAAGAGGTCTCCAATCAATGGTGATTTTCAAGACACAATTACTTTTCAGAGCTGCGTGGTAATTCTTGTCATGCTATTTTAGCTCCAAACCCCCTTTGTTTTACATTTCTAAGAGACACCAAATCAGTTTCTCTTCTTCATTTCTGGAACAAACACAGGTTGATTATTACCATGAATGATTTAGAATCCCATAGAATTTTGTGACATGACTTAGTTGGTCCTGAAAATTTAAATGTTTTAACCTTTGCCAGTTGCTTGCTACTTAGCATCCTTACTAAGTACTGATTGAATAAAATACCTGCAATTATATACAGAAAGTATTACTGCACTATCCAGGTTTCTATTAAAAAAATAAATGCTTTTATGCATCAGCATTGCTACTGGAAGTTGTGTATGTCTAAGTAGCAGGGAAACCATGCCACTGTCTAGATTTTTTCCTTTCTTGATCCTGAAATTCTAAAAAATGTATTCCCCTTGTCCTGTAGGCAATGAGTCGAGACTTTTCATTCATATATTTAGCTACTATGAGTCATTCTTATTGTTTCACAATTGTAATTTACCATTCCTGCTTATCAGCTTCCCCATTTTAACTTTTGTTTTATACACAAAATTGTCACTTTCTTTTTCTTTTTTTAACTGAATGCATTTAGCTGAAAAGAAACTTTGATGATTGTAATAACATCATATTTTGGGTATCCTGTACTGTTTTCTTAAATAAACTACTATTTACCTATTTGGTGCAGTTTACCTATGTATCTCTATCTATACAGGTGTCATTCAGAGGTTTTTTCAGACTTGGAACACTGTCCCTTTCCCAGCAAAATGCATAATATATATGGGAAATATTTACAGACAGCAAATATAGTTAAATTATTCCATTTTACATTCAAGCAACCATAACATCAGTAGATCAGACTATTTTTATTTTGGTCAGAATTGTCAGAATCCAAAGCACCTGAGAGCTCTGAAAATAACACATGATTTTATTTTAGAAAAAAATCATCAATTATTTAGATAAAATCTAGGGCATGTTTACTTGTGGAGGTTTGAGATCTAGACGTATCCTACAGACTGAGATACAAAAATTAAAAAGAAGATCCCGAGATAGCTCATTCCAGCTAAATATCTACATAGCTGCTCATCCAGCTCTGTATTCAGATACTGTCTCACCACTACTCAATTTTCTGAGTTATCAGCCTAAACATTGACTCATAAACACATCAGATCTTGGATTTGTGAAATCAGAAACTCTAGTGATCTCTAATGAGCCTGATAAGTCACCCTCTCTGCATATTTTCTTTCTTAAAGAAGGTATAATCTAATATGAACACTCCAGTTGTGACAGACATCCTACTAAAAAGCCATAGCTCGTGCATTTGAATAAACAAGCCTTTGATGCAGGTCCGCAAAGTATCTGCAGAAGAGATCCTTCGCCAACAAAAACTCTGTGTAAGCTACAAATTTGTGTGTTCGAACATTTTTTATCCTCTGTCTTTCTGAAGGAATTACCTCAATTATTTGGAATCTTATTAGTTACAGATGTGTCTGTGAAGCATCCAAAAAAGTAGGCCTTTATCCAGCATTCATTTCTTGAGTGCGTATCCTCAGACACAAGCACTTTGTGCTATTTTTTTCCACATGAAAGGCCCTCTACCCCTTGTCCACAGCACTCAGTCGCTCCCTCCATCAGTGGTAAGCTGTATATTCAGTGTAGAGAAGTGTTGTGAGTTCATATAAAAAGATGCTTAAGAAGATAAAGGTGCGCAAGCCCTAATGCTCTCAAATGCTCCAAGCATTTAAATGTGTCTAATGCCCGCACACCTTCCAGCACTGCTGCTAGCCAGGCTCTCAGCAGGAATTCACAGTAATTAAGCAAGCTAGAGGCACCCATGCTTTTATAGAATCACAGGATCGAATTGTCAGGGTTGGAAAGGACCTCTGGATATCACCTAGTCCAACCTCCAGGGTTGGACCAACCCCAGGGTGACTCAGAGCAGGTTACACCGCAATGTGTCCAGGGGAGTTTGGAACATTTCCAAATGCCCTCCTTCAGTAGCCTGTTCAAGGGCTCTGCCACCCTCAATGAAAAGAAGTTCTTCCTCATCTTGAGGTGAACTTCTTCGGTTTTAGTTTATGGCCATTGCTCCTTGTCCTGTCTCTGAGCACCACTGAAAGGAGTCTGGCACCATCCTTTAGACATATTAATATGAGATCCCCTCTTAGTCTTCTCTTCTCCAGACTAACCAGGCTCAGCTCCCTGCAGTCTCTCCTCCTTACAGAGATGCTCCAGACCCCTCATCACCTTTGTGGCCCTTACTCGACCGAAGGCACATGTGCAACTTTGCCTACAAATAGAAACTATTCATGAGGACAAAAAAGTAGGAAGGAAAACCTCAGAGACAAAGTTGGATGCATAAGCAGCGCATGCGCTTGTTCCACACTGTGGGTGCTGCAGCTCCAGCACCCATTTTCCAGGTTTTTGGACCCTCTCGCTTATACAGCCCCACATATGTGTGGGGTATGTCTAAAGGTACAGAATCACAGAGTGGGTAGGGTTGGAAGGGACCATAGTGGGTCATCTGGTCCAACCTCTCTGTTCAAGTAGGTCATCCCAGAGCACATGGCACAGGATTGTGTCCAGATGGTTCTTGAACATCTCCACTGAGGGAGACTCCACAACCTCCCTGGGCAATCTGTTCCAATGCTCGGTCACCCATGAAGTTCTTCCTCATATTCAAGTGGAACTTCTTGTCCATCGGTTTCTGTCTGCTGTCTCTTGTGCTGTTTCTTGGCACAGCTGCAAAGAGCCTGGATCCACCCTCTCGGCACCCTCCCTTCAGATACTTATACACATTGATGAGCTCCCCTCTCGGTCGTCTCTTTTCAAGGCTGAATAGGCCCAGTTCCCTCGTCCTTTCCCAATAAGAAAGATGTTCCAGTTCCTTAATTATGTTTGTTGCCCTCCGCTGGACCCGCTCCAGGAGCTTGCACTGAGGAGCCCAGAATAGACACAGCACTCCAGATGTGGCCTCTCTAGGGCTGAGCAGAGGGGGCAGGCTCACCTCCTTCCCTGGTACAGGTAGGAACAGGAGCAGCAGCCGCCGAGGCAGAGCCCTGGCAGACAACCGGGACGGCGCGTCCCCGGCCGCTCCCCGCCGGGGGCGGGGCCGCTCGGCAATGAGCGGGAACTTCCGGCTCCGGCCGGCCCCGCCCCCGCCGCGGACCCGGGTCCGCGTTGAGCCAATGAGAGCGCGGAGCCGCAGCCGGGCAGGTAACGGGACGCCCAATCAGAGCGGCGCTGCGGGAACAGGTGGGCACGGCGAGGCCCCGCCCCCCGCCCTGCTGGCGGCCGCGCCAATCGGGGCAGGGAGGGGAGCGGGGAGGGGAGCGGGGAAGGAGGGAGGGGAGGAGGAGGAGGAGGAGGAGGGAGGGGCTGTCCGCCGCTCCCGGCGGGGCTGCGCTGCCTGCCCGGCC
>VZRE01012418.1:0-13623 GCA_013396775.1 Cephalopterus ornatus | reverse complement strand
CCGGAGGGGGAGACGGGCCCTTCGATCCCTCCCGGGATGTCACGGCGGCGGCGCGGGCTTTGATCCCTCCTGGGCTTTGCGGCTCCTCGGCCGCCCCAGCGGGGCGAGGTGCGGGAGCAGCCGCAGGCGAAGCGGGCACGCTCCCGGCCGCCGAGGGAGCGCGCCCGCCGTGGGATGCGGCGCCCGGCGGGCACGGCTGGGCGCTCCCGCCCCATCCCTGCAAACTTCACCTGTGGAGCGAGCGGGCGCAGCTGGCACTCGGCCTGACGTGACCGAAGCGCTTTCGTGTGTGCCGAAATAGCGGCGCAAAAGAGATTTTTCATCTCGTTGCTTTCTACTCTCTTAACAACTAAGACGCAGTTTTTTTGTTGTGTCGTGTAGAATGGAAGATGAGTGCTGGCAAGTGTAGCAGGAATGTTTTAGTGTGTTGTTCTGCTGGCTGTACTGTGCTAGCTCGCGATACTTGCCTTTTTCAGCACACAATTCAGCACATTTATCTAATTTGAACTGCTGAAAGTAAATTTGTGTTAAGGTGTTTAGTCTATAGAAAAGAAGGCTGAGAGGAGATCTCATCAGTGCATATAAATATCTCAAGGGCAGGTATCAAGAGGATGATGCCGGATTCTTTTCAGTGGTGCCCAGCAACAGGACGAGGAGCAGTAAACTAAAACAGAAGTAGTTCACCTCAAGATGAGGAAGAACTTCTTTTCATTGAGGGTGGCAGAGCACTGGAACAGGCTGCCCGGAGGGTTGTGGAGTCTCCCTCTCTGTGGACATTGAAAACCCACCTGGACACATTGCTGTGTAACCTGCTCTAAGTGACCCTGCCTTGGCAGGGAAGTTGGACTAGATGATCTCCAGAGGTCCCTTCCAACTTAACAGTGCTGTGATTCTGTTAGATGCTGAACTGAGGCATCTGGGACAGAGAGAGAGAAAGGTATGTTTTCTTGGCTGTCTGTATGCAGGTGGTGACATCTTCAACAGCCTCAGCAAGACTTTTCAGAGCTTCTCTCCTGGGGCTCTTATTCATGGTATGCATTTGTTTTCCTTGTGGATTTGTTATCTCCAAGGGGAATGCTTCAGTAAGCACTTAACCCTGTGTAAGTAAAGTGGTTTTGGTGCTGGGGTTCCTGATCCTGGAATCTGTCATTTGTTTTTTGCTCTTGCTAATGCTAAATATGGTCTTGTCTAACTTTTTTAAACTGCCCTTCGGGACACTGTCTTGTTATAGCGATGTGTTGTGAGAGTGACAAATGCTGTAGCTGTGATTGAAAGACAAATACCTCTCTTTAATAAAACAAAAGCTCTAAAATTAAATTGCTCTTTACTTAAATATGGGTGATGGAATTTATAAAAGACCTAATATGCGTAGCTTGGGGTCCACCTGGATACTGACAGCTTTCCACAAGGCGCTAGCACATGCACGTGTAATGAACATCAGGAATGTATTAGCAATTCTCCAGGGATCAAGTATTTCTTGGGAAGAGTGGAAGAAGAATATATGTGTATATATATTTTAAAATATTTTTTGTACTGAGAGATCATGAAAGAGATAGGTATTTTCATGACACAAATGTTTCTTTTGCAGTAATTGGCAACCTTGGCATTCCCTTCTCTACCTTGAGAAGCTTTTTCCTTAGTTCACTTATGACTAGTATCATTGGGATGAGTTGGAAAATATTTATATGATTCTTTAATTAATTCAAATACATAATAGGGTGATAGATACTGATATCCCAGGTATTTTTGCCACAACAGCGTATTCTGTAGAATTTTATGGCGAATAAAGAAGGGATGCTATCAAGTGGTGTACTGGCTTGATCTTATTCTGGATAAGGTCTTTCTCAGTATTTTAGAAAGCAAAATTAGTGGCTTACCATTCATTGTGACTTAACATTCATGTCAGGTTTGTGATCCTTTTCTGTTAGCTTGATGCATGAAGCAAAATCCCCATTTTTCTCATATACAGTCTAGTGCTGAAGTTCACCTTTCAGTTTCAGACATATTTTGACCCTGCTGATATGTCTCTCTTACTATCACGAATACTGTCCATTTTATCACCGAACTTCAATGTTCCTGCAAACACACTGCTTAAATAATGAAATAAAAGGCTAGTAATTGCAGGTTTACATTTACATTCTATGTTTTCTGCCTCCTGTTAATGTACTGTAACTCTTTTTGTTGAACACTGTGATGTTTGGAATGAAATTGTACTTTTTTAAAGGAGGAGTTTAGGTGGGATAGTATTGTTCTTTGCTATAAAAGTCTTTTAGAAAAAGTCTTTGCTTCTGTAAGTTTGACAGGTTGATCTGTTTTTTAGCTGTTGGAATTTCTGGGCTTTGTTATCTGAAAAATCTCTTGGGCTGACCTGGTGAAAAAGGAGCCTTAGCAGCATTATAATAGTGGAATACTCTATTCAGATGTGTGACTTTAAAGTAAAGAAGACCCACTTTCTTTCCGAAGTTGCCTCTCAGAGCTCTTCTACAGAGCATCTTCCCCAGGATTTTTTGAACTGGCTTGTCAACAGAATGTCTTGCTTAAGACACAGTTCAGCGTTGGTAACTAATGTGCTCTTTCTGTGATCACTTGGTGAGCAAGTGCTGAGGTTTTCCAGTACTGAAAAACTACTGAAGCTGTTTTCCATTAACTAGGCTTGCAGTGTAGAATCTGGAGGTAGGAGAGAATTCAAACTACTAGTTCATAGTGGGGTGATCTGTCCAGATCTGTACAACCAAATATTGCTTGTGACTGTACATCTCTGCAGCAGAATGTGCTGAGCAGTGATGCAAAGCAGCCAGTCGTTACTTGCAGTAGCAGATAAAAGTGAACTGCGAATACCTCTGAGGTTGAGTAGATTATCTTACTTGCTGTTATGGCTACTGTTACATCCATTTTTACAATCAGCAATGTAAGGCTAGACTTAAAAAGCAAAAAAAGTTTTTTCCCATCTTTAAAAGAGGTTTATTAGCTCATATTACTAAAATATGCTTGTTTTTTTTTCTGTTTTATGAGTGTTCTTAAGATGATACTGATGATAGAGGACTGAAAACAATATGTCAGTAGGATAGCGTGGTGTATCTTAAATTTTCAGATTGCTCTTCATTGGGACTAAAGACTTTCAGCCAGCTGACACGCTAAATAACTTGACTGTGTAGTAAAAAGACATGAAACAGATGTGGTTTGCCAAACTAGTTTTCATCACAGAATGAAGCAAGCTCTCTTGTCAGCATTTGACATCTCATACATTCTCTCTGTTAGATTTAGTTTGCTGAACCAACAAGTACAGTTTGGTTGGCTAAACTGAAACCTTATTTGACAATCTACTTTCTATTAGAGTGTGAGGCACATAATATATTTCTTGATTATTTGGTTCAGTTTTTTCTATTTTCTGCTTGACATCCTTGCTGAATATCCTCTTGTGCATTGTTGATGTTTTTTTGACTTCAAACTTGCCACGTGACTTAATTTGATGCCTCTGGCCACCCAAATACATTTATATCTGAGGGAGAAGACTATGGGAATGACAAGTCTGTCTCTTAAACCAGCAGTCTTTCCAAGAGCAGTTTTCAATTCAGTTTTAGTATTATGTATAATTGGAAGTGATCTCTTTAAGTGGTGATGAGAGTTACTCAAGGCATGTTGCATACAGATCAGTAGGACTTCAGGAGGTGTGTGTGGTGTCTTGTTCAGTGGTATGTTAATGATAATTTATCTCGGTGACAAAATTATCCTGTATTAAGTTAAGCTGATATTTAAGGATAATAAGCAATTAAGATAATGTTTAGCATATGAAATTTAATCTGCTTTTGCCTAGGTGTCAATAAAATGCCCTTATTAAATATGCAGATAATGAAAATGTTTAACTATGCCAAATAATGCAGCAAAAGTTGTTTCTCCCATGTCAAAACTAACATTCTGTAGAAGAAACTGGAGATATGGGACAACATGGTGAAATATGATGATTCCCAAACTGGTCTGTGCAGCTCTTCTTTTTTTTGATTTGGATGTGTAAAATAGATTTGATAACTTGAAGACTAGAACTGGTATCTTAAGATAGCCTTGGGCTTTATAATTTAACTTCAGATACCTGGTAGAGCTCTGGAGTTCTAAAACGCTTACAGAAATGCAGAAGTTCAGCTTTTCAGACATGGGGGAAAATCAGTATATCACAAAGACAGTGCTTGGATTTCCTAAGGAGTCAAGGACTCTGAAAACTACAGGCCTGTCAGTCTTACTTCAGTGCCTGTTAAAGTTATGGAGAAGATTATTCTGGGTAGTATTGAAAACCACCTGTAAGATAAGGCAGTCACTGGTCACAGCCAGCATGGCTTCATAGAGGAAAGTCCTGTTTATCCAACCTGATTTCCTTTTATTACAAAGTAACCCACCTAGTTGGTCGAGGGAAGCCAGTTGAGGGTAATCTTTTTGGATTTCAGTAAAGCTTTCGATACTGTCTCTCACAGGATCCTTCTGGACACAACGTCCAGCACTCAGCTGGATAAACACAGCTGGTGGGTGAGAATTGGCTCATGGGCACAGAGGGTAGTAGTGAATGGGGGAACATCAGACTGATGACCTGTCACTAGTGGGGTTCCACAAGGATCCATCCTAGGCCATGTGCTCTTCAACATCTCCATAAATGACTGGGACATAGGACTGGAAGGGATACTAAGTAAGTTCGGAGATGACACAAAACTGGCATGGAGCCACTGATTCCCTTGAAAGCAGGGAGGCCCTGCAGGGAGACCTGGACAAATGAGAGGACTGGGCAATCACTAGGGGAATTCAACAAGGGAAGTGCAGGATTCTGCACCTGGGAGGGGGCAGCCCTGGATGTTTGTACAGACTGGGGAATGAGATGCTGGAAAACAGTGCCTCGGGAATGAACCTGGGGTCCTGATTGATGGCAAGTGGAATATGAGTCAGCAGTGCCCTGGCAGCCAGGAGGGGCAACCGTGTCCTGGGTGGCACCAGGCAAAGCATCACCAGCCAGTCAAGGGAGGGGATTGTCCCGCTCTGCTCTGCACTGGGGTGGCCTCACCTTGAATACTGTGTGCAGTTTTGGGCATCAAAATATAAAAAAGATATTAAGCTGTTAGAAAACGTCCAAAGGAGGGCAATGAAGATGGTGAAGGGCCTTGAAGGGAAGCTGTATGAGGAACGGCTGAGCAGAATGAAAGCCAGGATCTGGACTCGATGATCCTTGTGGATCCCTTACAACTCAACATAATCTGTGATTCTGTGGTCTCAAACTCACCGATGTTCTTTCTCCGTTAAAAAAACTTATGTCAACTTTGTCTTTCCAATCCTGATCTCTGCTTCCTGTGAACCTCAACTCCATAAAAAAAGACGGAGACTTGCACTCTATGCTGTATTATTACAATATTTTTAAGATGGTGTGTTTCCAAAAACACAGTTACTGGGAGGATTATGTAGTATTTATTCTGGTTTAGTATTTTCTTTTCTGATTAATATATTGTTTTGTATGCCCTGTGCACAGAGGGCTTATGTTCTATGCAAAGTGGTTTTTTAGTATATGAGGAGCGGAGTATTTGGAACCTCATTAACTGCCAGATTTCAGTTGTAGTGTGTGTGTAGAAAAGATAGTTGACAGCTTCCTTTAGGAAAGTAGGAATTCAGAAGTCATATGTAATGGTGAAGGGATGAGGGAGGCCTGGGATCTTCTAGAGCTGTAAAAAAGATGGAAACATGGATAAAGCTTGAGCTTTCTGTAAATGGAATGTGAAATTGTATACGTAAGGAATCTGGGAGAAGCGCATTGTTATGAATGAATGAGTGAAAGCAGGGAGATGAGAACTGACGCTCAAGGTTTTAAGGGAAAAATTGTTGCTGACAATGAACATTATCCTAACACATTCAATCTCAGAATGCGATACAAATGGTAATGCTTACCCTGAACTGTTGAACTTTACTTGGGGGGGAAAAACTTAGTACTCAACCCTGAAGAAGTTATTTTAGTTTATGGTATGTACTGCTTACCTTTCCTAAAGGAAATAAAAATTGGCAGAGAGTAAGATCTTTTGGATAAAGTTGCTAATTTTATTTTTGAATGGTGGTCAAAGAACTTATTAATGCAGTGATTTAAAAAAGTAATATATATTAAAATGTACGTAAGATTTGTTTCCTTAGCTATTGTTTATTTTTGATTTTGAGGTTGAATGATTGCAAGTACTTCATTTGACTTGGATACTGAAGGCAAAGCGCCTGCATTTGTAAGACAAAGAAATTCGTTTTCCCTCAACCCCGCCTTAGGTTGTCTGTGTCCATGAAAAGCATTAATTATGCAAGGCAGAAAAGGCATGAAATTGCACAAGTAGTCCATGTATTACACCATGCTTTTCTCATTGAAGTATTTTTGAAATAATTTCTATCTAAAGATGAGAAGATAGTCCAATAATTCTGGTCACGTAACTTCTTTTAAACCTTAATTTAGAAGATAGATGGTTTTGTGAAACAAGGCTTACATTCTGTCTTAGTCCAGAGGTACTGATGTACTTAGTGTCTAAAATTTAATAATCTGTGAGATAGTGGTAGGTATTGCAATCATGAGAAAGCTACTGAATTTTATTTTTTAATTTTATTTTACTTTAAGAATTTTCAAAGTTCTTTTTGTAAGACTGAAAATGAACATATGTGATCTCAAAATAGAGATTTCCTCTGGCATTAAACCCCCAATAAATTAATAGGCATTAAACCTCAACTGTTTAACCTTATAGACTAGATGTCTTGTGTTAAGCAAGGGTCAAAATTTCCTTGATACAATGGACTCTGCTGTGGAAAAAAGTTTGCTAGATGTCTAAAGGTCTTCAGAAAGCTGAGCAGGAGCTCTGGAGGGGGTTTTATGAGAAAACTGTTGTGGACCACAAAAATTTGGTCAGAGAAATCCAACATCTGTTGCTGAGGTTGTCTTCTGCTTACACTCTCATTGTGACTGGTTGACAGAAGTAGCAGCTTTGCTGCAGAAACATTAAGAAAATAAAAAAATCTTAATCTGACTGCAAGGTCTGTGGGATGGGATTCTTTGTTAGCATAAGGATGGATTACTATGTCTGTTAGAACAGTTTGTCATCTCCTCATCTGTGCTTAATACATCAGATATGAGAGGAGGAATGGGGAATCCAGATACTGTCTTCTGCAGTCTCCTGCTGTGTCCAGAGATTCCTGACAGTTCAAGTAAGGGGGAAAATGAGAAAGAAGAAATCAAAAGCCTTTGTTGAAAAGTCTGGATCTGGCACCTCAGACTGGTGAAACATCCTTCCATTCTGTGAGTACGGCTCTGTTTAAGGCACTGGTGAATATCCGGAATAATAATAATAAAAAAAAGGTGCAGCTGGCAAGACCTCTCCAAATGATGTGATGCCAAGGAGTGCTGCTATTCTCTCACACAGTGACAGATTGGCTGAGACTGGAAGAGACTTCTGGAGGTTGTTTGGTCAAACCCTCTGCCTCAAGCAGTGTCACTTAGAGCCAGTTGCCAAGGCTGCACCCAGGCAGCTTTTGGGTATCTCCAAAGATGGAGACTCCACGACCTCCCTGGGCAGCCTGTGCCAGTGATCAGTCATCCTCACAGTGAAAAATATTTTCTGATGTTCAGAGGAAACCTCCTGTGTTTCGGTTTTTGCCCATTGCTTCTGCTCCTGTCACTGGGCACCACTGAGCAGAGCCTGGCTCTGGCAACTTTGCACCCTCCCTTCAGGTATTGATGCAGATTGATGGGATCCCCCTGAGCCTTCTCTAGACTGAACACTCCCAGCTCTCTGTTTTTCCTCATGAGAGAGATGCTCCAGTTCCTTCATTATCTTTGTGGCCCATTGCTGTGCTCTCTTCAGTACATCCATAACTCAAGCTGACAGCAGACCGATTCAGACTGGAGTACTTGTTGATGTCAGTGTTAATGAAAGCTTTTTCTGGAATTCTGGCTTTAAGCTTCTGGGACCAGGCCAAGTTTTGGGTTGAGGCCCTCTCTGAACAAAAAAGCCCAATCCTATTAGAGAAATGGCTAGATTTTTTTTTTTCCCAGCTCACTAGCTGAAAGAAAGGATGCCAGGTAGTTTCAGAAGGAAATTTGTAATTCAACTGTTCCAACTGTATCAAAAAAATAACAGGAAAGTTCCGGATCATTTTACAATCTGGAGACTGTGAGTAAGAAATAAGTTAGTTAAGGTTGAACGTTGCTGGAAAAATCAGATTCACAGGATTTCTGTGGAAAGGTAAATGCAAAGTAGACCTTGTTGCATATGACATTCTCAACATTGATAGTTCTGGAAGAAATGTCAACTTCATAATTCTCAGCAAATAAAGGAAACATGGTTTAGACTGTTAGGATTTTTTCCTAACTGCATTTGTTCTTGAAAAGTTTCTTCTAGTAACAATTCTAGGAAAGAATACCGGAAATTAAAGAATTTAGGACACCAAATCAACAAAACCAGTTACCTTTAAAAATGATATCTCACTCTTCTCAACTTGTTTGAAATTTTTGGGGAAAAATGAACAGTGTTACTGTCCCTACAGGTTGAAATCAAATAGTCCCTTTTAAAATGTCTTCTACTGAGAAACATAGTTGTTCGTGCAGTGGGAATATGAAGTGACCTCACATAAAATTAATTAAGTTACCTACATGTGCTTTAAAACACAGCTCTTCCCCTAAACTAAAGAAAACAAGAGAAACAACCTCAAACCACCCAAAATGAAAAAAAAAAAAGAAAGGTAAATGTATTTATTTAGTCACAACAAACCTGAGAAGGAGTAATACTGATCCATAGCTGCTAGAGTACAGAGAAACCTGTAATATAGATCCATTAGTGTAAATAAATAACCCTTAGCTGCTGCTTTGTATATTTCTGGGTGCTTTTTATACTTAGGTGTAGCTATTGACTTCAAAAGAAATGGCATGTTGACAGATACTAATCTAGGTTTGGAAATTTGAGGCACACACTAAACTGTTTTTAGTACTTCCAAGTACTTTGTGGGTGGGAAGGAGTTACTTGGTAAATTCAGAGATAAGATGGGGGCTTATATTTTTACTGCTATAAAATTATTCCACCAACAAAGAGTGACACATTTTAATCAGAATAGATAATACTTGCATAATTTTAAGCAGAGAAGGCATTTAAAGATCTAGTTACATCAAGGCAGGAATGCAATACATTTCACTTGTTATAACACACAAATTTTAATGTAGTTAATTTCAGGTGCCTGGAATTTAATTTATGTCTATAAGTTTATAGACATAAAATTTGCTTTCAGCTTGCGAATCCAGAGCCTGGATGCTGCCTATGGATGCTTGTGTTTTGACATGAAGGTATATGATCTTGCTACCTTATTGGTTACCCAAGGTGCAGCTGCCCTTCGTAGGCTGAAAGGAGTACTGAAACATACATGAACAAAAAAAGCAGGAGCTCCACAGAAAGAGCTGGGTGTTTTCCATGAGAGAGGCAAGGGTTAGTAAGACAGTGCTCGGTCTCATTTTAATAGGTTTGTGAAGAAATCGAAAGTCTAATGGAAGCCCTGGCTAACGTGATGGATATCAACATACAGGAAAGAGGCTTTAGTTTTAAGATGATTGAAAGGTTGTCGTCAGTCTTCCAGTTTGACCACATTGCCAGTGCTATTTCATGCTCTTTGTTCTTTAATGTTGCATAATGGTGTTTATATCCCTTGGTTTCAGAAGAAGTACTGTTCTTCACCAGGGTGCTGATGCTGACAAAGGATCTGTTTGCACTTCACTTGATGCCTTTCTAGGCTTGTTTGTAGGCGGGGTGGTAAGAGACTACAGTCAGGCAGTAGAATAATACAGAACTGAAGCTTTGTGAAAATAGGATTGAAAATCACCTCATCTAGCCCATTCCTCATTTACGCCACTACAGTGATGTTGTCAGGTGGTCTTTCAGGTGTCTTTCTCTCAGGCATATTTGCACACAGCTGCACTTGTGCAGTGTCATGTTGTCTGATTTAGTAGGTGGTTTACCTGAAAATCACAGTAGTATGTTTGTCTTTAAGGAATGTTCAAGGAGGCTGTAATCTTACTGTTTGCTCATCCAAGAGGGATTTTAAATCTGTGTTGGACTTCAAACGTCAGTGAGTTTAAAAAGAGCATTCAGGTTAATGAATAGATGACACACATCATAATTATTTGAAGGATGCTATTCTAGTTTCCTTCAGAAATTGTCTTGGGATTTTTGCTTGCCAGGTTTGATATCACCTCGGAGTTATTTCCCTGTCATTGTATATGGCTCAATAATGATGTATATTAATTTCTTCCAAGATAGAGCATACAACATGATCGAGTAAGTTTTTCCTCACATGAAATATGAGGCTTCTAATAGGAAAAAAGCCCCAAATAATCCGGTATACAGTCTTGCTGGTAAAGTTCAAAGGACAATACTTGCAGCATTGTATTTGGGCAGCAAATGGTATGCTGGAGGCGAAATTGGAACTTGTTCCTCACTGAGGTTGGAACAAATGGAAGGAGAAAGACCTGAGTCTGAATAACCTCCTTGAGGATTTAAGAGTATAAAAGGATGTCTGTGCCCTGAAGTTTCTGCTGCTCTTATCTGAACACGGTAAGCTTGCTCTAAAACTGGATTTTGACTTTTTTTTTTCCTAATCTGCTGTATTGTTGACCATTATTTATTCTGTCGTGGTTTCACCAGTGGTCCTGAAAATAATATCCTATAATTAGTGACATTTTTGGTAGCTCTCTGATATTAATAATAATTCTGTTTTGTGTTTATCATACCACTTCAACTTTAGAAAGCTGAAAGTTATGTGACCACTAGATGGAGTGCAGTGAGCGCATTTGAATATCAAAAATCCTACATTATTGTTGCAGTGTAAAACAGTTAAAAGGAGTAGGTGTTTTGTGTCAAAGCAATAAACATGCATTTGTTCAGTTTAGATTGACTTGGACAAATTCCTCAAGTTCTTTGGGTTCTTCTTGTATGCCTATCCTCAAGGTTTGAACTTACCATGCATGCTTTACTGACAGATCTCGGTGCTCATCTGTGAATGAAAGTATTGTTAGTCATGTAGGAATGGACTTGTGAGAAGACTGACCTTTCTGCAGCTCTCAATTATGTGACCTAAAACTATTAGCTAAGATATTTAGCATATTGCAACTAGCAGGATTTTAAATTTGTGTGCATCTCTCCATCAGCACATACATAATACCGTGTATGCAAGATCTGAAATGGAATGTCTTAGATTGCATCATTTATGCCTCCTCCTCACCTCTCTAAATGTATAGAAAGCACAATAGACACAAACAATTCCTTGTTTGTCAATTAAAAGATACTTGTGGTATTAGCTAGCTTCTACAGCTTCCTTGTCTAGATAGGACAGAACTAAACCTTGCTCTAGTTTTCATAAGCATTATTTTTTGCTTTTGATATGATCCTTGTCATTAAAGGTATCTTATATGAATGATAAACTGCCTCTGGTGTTGAGCCTGGTGGTATACTTAGTATTTCTAATGTCACAGTATTTTTTTGTTTCTGTTGGATGCAAATCTCTTCTCAGGGCCTTGCTAAGTGTGCAGATCATCAGTCAAAATTACATGGAAGTTTAACCATGCTGTTCTTAAGACTACCTCCTTGAGTAATCAAACTGCCTTTCTTTTGAAGGATGGAGTTCTCTTGGAACTTTTCTCTTTGTCTCAGTGGTTAGTGTGTGGTTACCCAGTGTACCGCCACAGATTCATGGAAATGTTACAGGCTGAAAGGCAAATTTCTGGAAGTCACCCTAGTCTTAAAAGAGATCTGGTTAGAGCAGGTTGCTTAGAGACTGTGACAATCTGGTTTTAATATCCACAAAATGGGAAGACTTTAACCCCAGTTGTCAACTGTTGCAGTTAAAAAAAATGTAGAAAAATCCTTTTATGCAAATGCAACATTCTGTGTCAGTTGCATCTTGTTCTGTGACTGTGTCTTCAAGAACAGTCTGGCTCCTGTCTTTGCCTTCCCATTAGGTATTGCAAACAGCAGTAAGATCTCCTTTTAGCCCTCGCCTAAGGCTGAACCATGCAAGATCTCTTAGATTTTTGTCATACGTGAACCATCATTATGGCTCTCCATCACACTCAGTCTAATAGGTCAATATCTTTCTTGTACTGAGAAGCCTGCTCAGCATATTCAACTTGCTATTCAACGAGATGTCATCCTTATCTACTCATTCAGACCACATCTAGCTAATTTAGGTCCAAGGATGCTGTGGTAGACTGTGTCAGAAGCATTCTTTTACTGACAGTATTCAACGTCTGCTGCTGTCTCCTAGTCTCCTAGTCAACAGAGCCAACCATCACACCACAGAAAAAACCCAGGCTGGTCAGGCATAATTTGTGCTTGGTAAATCCATATGGTCTACTTGGAATTTATATATACTCTTATTCTTTATATATCAGGAAGTGGCTTCCAGGAGGGTTTGTATCATAATTTTCCTTGAGACTAGGGTGAATCTGACCAGCTTGTGGTTTTCCGTATCCTCCTTCTTGCCATTTTGGAAAGTGGATATGAGGGTTACTAAGAATAATTCATATTCAAACACTCACTCTGACTAATTTTGACAAATCAAGTGCCTAAGAATTTTACTCCTAAGACAGAGTAAAATTCACTGTTGTACCCATAAAGCAGCTTTTGGCACAGAAAGAAACATGAAGGAACGTGAGTTCTTGAAGAGAAAAACCTGACAAAACTCTTCTATAAAATCTGCATGAAGCAATCATTGCAGGACTGAACCAGCACTGGAATTTTCTTCTCCTCTGTGACCATTCCAATTAAGTATGAACTGTTGCACATACACTTCTTTTTACTCTTGCAGGGCTATTAGATCTTCAGTTTTTTCCTGCAGCATAGCTTTATCAGGCAGAAGTGAGTATGTTGCCTTTGATATACTATCACTGGATTGTTAAGGCACCCCAAAAAGTGGTGTTGGTTTTAATCTTTGGACTGAGGAAGCTTTAGGCCCACATCTCTACTGTTCTGAGCTGATATACAGACAGCTGCCAGATGGAAGGTAGTGCTCCACTGACAAATATTCATCATGTTTTGTGAAAAGCTGAATTTAGTCAGGATGTGTTAAGATCTCTAAGGAACCAGATGTTCACTCCAGTCGAGATGGCATCAGTTTGGGCATTTTAAATGTCATAGAGAACTTTGTGGGTAAAAATGTAAGTACCTACTTCTAATGTTTCAAGAGACTAAGGATATTTTTGTGGCTCTTATGCTAGCACCTAGCGGCTTGAATCCTGCCTGAAGTATGTTCTCTTGCAGATATGAACCTGTATCTTAATGAAGTGTTTTCCTTTATTGGTGGCTTTTCTGAAGACAGCATGTCCATGTTGTCTTGTAGTAACACATTTGATTAGAAGGTCTCTCAAATTTGATCTCTATTCTCTCAAATTTCAGTTTTTGCCTAGGTGCCTCTAAGTTCACATTTTGATAGTAAGAATTCTATAGGATGAGCTGAAGATTTTAACTCAACCCAGGTTGATTCCCTAACCTTCATAAATGTTAAACAGTGTCAAATGGAAACTTGTAAACATTGTTTTGAACTGTCTGATTGCTAGCGCGCATTTACTTTGTCATCATCACGGCTAGGCTTCGCGAA
>VZRE01012417.1:83879-115425 GCA_013396775.1 Cephalopterus ornatus | reverse complement strand
CCCACTCAGGGATAGAGCATGAGTTGGTAGGTGGCTAGCAGGCAAGCTGCGCCACTTGCTCCGGGCCCCAGAAGCTGTGACACAAGGTGACAGAGATCACACGAGAACACAGCCTCAGGGGTCAGTGGGGAGTGAGCTTTATTAAGATGGTGACAGCCCCTTTTATAAGGTCTGCCGCAGAAGGATCCAGAACAGAGGCGGAGTTCACCAAACATGGTATAGGGAGGGGAGGAGATAACCTTTTTAGGAATGAAGGGGAGGAGAAAGGGGAGGAGATTGGTAACTAGGGGCAACTGGGAGGATTTTACATATAATTAGGGGATAATACAAGAATATGGGGAGGTATAACATTTGAAAATCTTTTTTTTAAAAGGAACTCTCAAGATTATTTTTAAACTGATTGTATAACTCCATTTCTTTGTCCTTACAATGGTCCTCCACATTCAAAGAGCTCATAAACTTAGGTCCTTGGATTCCCTGTTGCAGTAAGATCTCTCTGGCTGTGTCTGGGAGATGCTTTCACTTTTGGCTATCCGATTTCAGAAATGTCTCAACCTGATGAGAGAACCAAATGATTTATTTTGAGTCACTGGAGACTGTAAGTCTACAATAAATGTTGAAAATTAGTTTCAAGACAATTCTCAAAACTATAAAAACTAGTATCTATTCTATTAGCATATTATTGACAGGTGTATTTTGTTAGTGAGATGAAGTGTTGCTCCCTGCCTTTATAAACCAGTGTGAATACAAATCATGCCTTACAACCAGCTTTGAACTTGGACTATAGTATCCATTGTTATATTGGTCTCCATTTTACACATGAATTAGCATGCCCTAATAAGCTGGCTTTGGCATTTAACACTGCCATCCAAAATGCTATGTAACTTCAGCTTCTCTAAATTATTATCAAGTATGTAATTTTCTGTAAATTGTAATTTGTAAATTGTAAATTATAATCTTGATCTTTCCCTTTCAACTGAAGCAATTGATTTACAGTTTTTCACGTTCTTTTCACCTGACTAATTCATTCTTAATCACTTAAGTAATATCATGAACTCAAACAAATTACTTGCAGTGAGGAAAAACTTCAAACAGTTTTCCCATCACATTTAGTGATTTAGTCCAATCAGATTTGTGTGAGTACAGCTGGAGCATGGCTTGCATACCACAGCTGATCAATAGGGCTTCGATAACATCAGATCTGTGAATGAATCACTGTAAGGCTTTGACCTGTGTAAGTGTTTTCCACATGACTGTTCACTGTTGGTTTGCTTAAGTAATGTTGCAGGTGTTTTTTAGCATCTATTTCTTCAATTCACATGATGAGTTTTTTGGGGGTTGTTTTTTTGATATTCAAGATTCTTGCACGTGATACAGACTACCTTTATCTACGAGGCTACGCATTTTCACAAATCAGCACAAGAAGTAGCCACAGGAGCATTTTCGTATCATTTCTTTCCACAATATCAGAATATGTGATTTTTTTTTCTGTTTCCTGTCAAAAATATGTGCATGCAAAAATATGCAAATTAAAAATAATGGTTCTTATTTTCACTTTCTGAGCTATAGATCAAGCTTTGTGAAAGACTCTGCCTCACTCAGGTTGACACTTAAAACCTTCCCAATGGTGGAATTTCCAGAAAGCTCTCTGTGGTATGAACTTACTCAAATACATTATGAACCCAGAAAAAAAAGGTCACTGACACAGTGACAGACAAGTCACTTCTGGGAAGTGGTGGAGCCTCCACGAGTATATCCTTACCCAATATCTGATTGAATTAGTAAACTTAGCTGTTAATCATCTGTTATATTTTACAAGAATGCACTTCATTACTTGATCATACATGAGGTGTCGTTCCATTCCATTTCCTTTATATATTATTCTATAAGCAGATTTTTATATATTATTCAAGTTGCTCCTAAATTGTTAGCAGTTCAGATGCATATAAAATATTTATAGATGCAAGTGATACTTCATGAAAGCCTTCTCAACTGACAAATTCTTAACTACTGAGTGCAACTAATTCCAATACATGGTTTAATTTGCCTTGCAGCTGACTTTTCAGTGAGTCCTTAAGGCTCTTCTCGGTGGTGCCAAGAAATAGGACAAGAGGCAATAGGGAGAAACTGATGCATTGGAAGTTCCACCTGAATATGAGGAAGAACTTCTTTTCTGTGTAGTGACCAAGTACTGGAACAGGTTGCCCAGAGATGTTGTGGAGTCTCCCCTACAGGAGATATTCAAGAACTGTCTGGATGCAATCCTGTGCCATGTGCACTAGGATGACCCTGCTTGAGCAGGGAGGTTGGACCAGATGACCCACTGTAATCCCTTCCAAGCTGATCCATTCTTTGATTCTGTGAACGTCAAATGTTAAACTTGCTGGATAATTTTTAAAGATTCTTTTTCTAGTGTTTCAACTATGAGTACTTCATTTTGTTTGCAATTAAATTAACACGAAAGACTTAATAATTTCAACCATCTTGTCCTCTGAATCATAAAAAAATAAGACTTTTTTTGGTAAAAATATTGGATTTTGAACGAGGCTGTATTGAGCTCCTTTTGAATTCATACACAGAGCTTTCTCCTGGAACATCAGGTAAGGTACTTTTTGGATGGTCACCTTTTTATCTTGAAATATAGGTGTGTGTCAAAAGTGCTGCTCTGTAAATACGCTTCTTTAATATTTAGTAAAACTCCTTTCTGTAAAATAGGACAACAAATAACAGATTCCTTTGGATTTTAAGTGGTCCTCATGTTTTTTCCAGTTAACACTGGAAACTGTATGTGACATTAAAATATGTGAAATTTTTTTCAGCTGAAACATGAGGAAGAACGTGACAATCGCTGGAGCTTCAAAAAGCCAAGTGCAGTCACTGCCAAAAAGGTCATGTATATTGTAGATTGGCTAGAATATAAAGTCTATCTAAAGGCCAGAGGGGATGAGATGTTTAGCTGTGGGAAAGTGGAGTTAAGTGTACGCAAAGATATTCTTGTCCAATTCTTTTGGTAATTCAATTACCAAATGTATCTCTTTATCTTCTATTATTTTTAGAAGTATATTATGGGTTATCACATCTTTATGACTTCATAAATTCACCCCATAAATATTTTTATAACTGCTTAAATATATAAAAATTTTATTTTAGAGAGAGATTGAGATTGAGAGAGAAGGTGAGGTACCCTGTCTGAGCATAGATCTCAATCCCATTAAAAAGATCTCTTCATTGTTACTAGTAGTTTAGTTAAGAGAACTAAACTCTTAACTAAAGGGGGGCAGGGAGGAAAGCTCTCAGGATATAGGTCTAGAACCTACATGTTTGTGCTTCTATCAATTCAAGAAACCTTTATATAATAGAGGTAAACCAGAGAACACACCTTAACAACAGAGAAGAAAGGAAAACTTTGTCATCAGCCCTCTGAGGCAGAAGACAGTCATGACAGTCATGGCATAATTCAATTTTATGAGTTCTTGAATTTAATAAAGAAGAAAATTTTTGAAAGAAGCTAGTCATCTAAGTCACATTGAAGCCAGTGTTCAGTTCCCTTAGGTTCTATGGGACATTCTACCAGAAAGGTATTTCAATACATGAATCATTCCTATTTTATATAATGAAAAAAAGATAATACACGAATTGTCACTGATGGTAGCTATTATTATTATTATTGATGTTGTTGGTTTTATTATTTTGTTATTGTTATTATCTGTCTATAGTTCATCAGTTTTCCTGATTTTTCTTTAAAATAAAAAAATAATGAAAGCTCATATACTTAAAAGGCCTGTCATGACATAGAATACAATCAATGAAGCGGGGGAATAAGCTGTTTACCAATGCAGCTGAAAATCCAGAAAAACAAAGTTTCTGTTTGTTAAAAACCAGTTCTTACATTTCATTTTTGAGCAAAACAAGTGACTCAGTGTAGCTGAACTGTCGGGCTTTAATTGCTCCAAAAGTCTGATGACAAACAGGGAGAAGTGCCAGAAATTCACATGATTTATTATCTTCCTACACTTCAGTTTCAAGTAAATGTACAATCCCAGAGGGATTCTGAACCACTCCCTGACAGGCCCTCAGCATTGAATTAATACACAAGGCAAAAGAAAATTTAATGTAGAGTATCAGAACTGATTAATGGAAGTCATGTCAGCTGTCAGTCCTCTGCAAACTAATCAGGCGAAATGCTCAAGAAAACTTGGTGCTGCATATGAAGGCTGACAGAAACTTTAAAGGGGATCAAAAAAATAACAATAAATTATTTTTAAAAAAGATAAGATAAAAGAGAATGATTGGGATATTTTTCTTTCAATGTTTAATATGTATTTATTTGGCCAACTCCCAAGCAACTAAGGTGTTAGTCTACAAATTTATTCCAATGATTTTTGTTTTGTAACCTCTGGAGTAACTTCTTATTTCAGGACTTTTGATTGTTTCTTTAAGAGAGTTCTAAAACACTACTGATGTAGTAAAGCCCAAGCAATTCTAAGTAAAAATAATCTCATCCACAGTATAAGAATTTATGTCAGGATGAGCTAATTCATTCAACCACATGCCAGGTCTTCCAAGACTGAAGTATTCCATCCTGGAAGAACTCCTCCTTTAAGCATGCCCAAAAATCAAACTCTGTATCCACTGACACACTTCTGGCCTTGAATCATCTGTAGAGTGTCGTGTGGAGAGGACATAGTACGCCAAGGGAAAACCATGTAAATAATTCATATAGGACAACCTGGAATGTCTTATCAAACATTCTGAATGTCCCTACACCCAGGTACGACTACAGTTGTTGCTGCTTTTTTTTAATATTGCTTGTCCTATAAAACATCAATTAATTATTTTCAACATTGAAGTCCTTAGTCATAGTATAGGGCTTTCATGAACACTATTCTGTCAGAAATATTGGACTCAGTTCAGCCCCTCATCCTATGAACAGCTTGAACCATTGCACTAGTACCAAGCACTTCTGCAGAATGCCATCTCCTCTATCACAGAACAATGTCCCCTTACGGTATTTTCTCATGTCCGTGTGTGTCAGAGTTCACTGCAGAACTGAGCAGATCCAATGTTTCTACTCCATCTGTTGCTTTTGTTTTTTGATATATATTCTACATATAATCCCCCACAGGACCTTTACTACACTACTGGAGATCAAAAGCCAAGCTGTGTGTATCCATGCAACTTACACTCTTATTTATTCATACCATGTTTTCCTGGTGAAAAAGAGTTGAAGCTCACAAGTAACTTGAGCTTGTGAGGCAGATGGCCACAGGCCAATAGCTGCACTCTGAAAAGGCTTCTTGATCTGCCTGCTAATTGGTCTTCCTGGGTTTGGGTCAGCTCAACCCTTCAATAGCTGAATCCATAACTTCCCTGCTGTCATCCATCCCCATAGAGAATTCACAGCTTCATCAGCCCATTTCCAGTCCTTCTCCATGAATCAGATCCCAGCTGAGACAATGTGGTGGGCATATATGAACACTTACATAGCCCTGCTGTGCTTAGGGACAGTGAGGGACCACAGCTTGTCCTACAGTTTCAGTGCAAACATGCTGGACAGCCTGGTTCTCACATGGTTCACCAAATCCCATTTCTGCTTAAGCTTCCTTAGAGTCCACACTTCCCTAGAGTCCACACATGTTTTGAAAAACTATAAAGAATGGACTTCAATGTATGAGCGGAAGATTTTCTTGGAGCTGGTTTTGCCACACCTTTTCTTCATCGCCAGATCCCTTGTTTTTCCATTTACTCTTCTTTAAGAGATCACAAATCCAGCTCCATCAGTTCCAGGACAACTCGGGCTCCCAGTCACTGGAGATACCACATTAGAGCAAAAGAGAAGTGTTTTCTTCTGGAATTTTCAAGGAAATTTGTCCCACAGAAGCAAACTGACAATGGTATCATATTCCACAAGGGGGGCTTTAGGGACACATCACTTTTGCCTGTACACATTTCAGTTTGTAGAGAGAGTTCAGGTATGACAGATCAGGTGTCCACTGTGCATGCACATGTCTAAGAGCCAGAGACTTGTCGTTTAAGGGCCTTTTTTTTGTTTGTGGTCTCTATGAATGAGAGAAGGAAAATTCTGAATAGTAAAAACTGGGACAATGAAGTCTGTGGTGTCTGATACGATATGGGCATCTGATGGGATATGAGAGATTCAAATTCATCCATGTACACAAAATTAAGAATCCACACCCAAGTGCCATATCCATGGGGGCTGCTATACTCCAAACACCAAGAGTGCCAAGCTGATGAGGGTAGCTGTTTTCCAACATATTTTACTTTGCCTTGCAGAGAAAGAGAGGTGTTTTATGAGCAGTGGGAAAATGTGATCTTTTGTATTTCACAGTGACACAGCTTTAAATCCTCTTCCTCTTCTCTATTTATCCTCCCACAGCAGTTCCCTGGAAAAAAGAGGAGCTCAGAGATAATTGCCAGTAATTTAGGATGGTGGAGGAGAGTAGGCATGATGCAGGCAAACTGGACAGAGCTTGATGTTGAGAAGCAGTCAAGGGGCCTTAGAACTCTTGGCATGGCCAGGGCATCTCATGGGCCCTGACATGTGCATGTAACCAGAGCACTATGAGAGCCCTCAGAGATCAAGTTGCTGAACAGGTGCCAAAGACGTCTCCAGGAGTTTAGGTCTAGGATAAATTTAAACTTAATTAATCCCCACAATCTTTGTTTCTAATTCCTCATATTTGTGACAAATTAATATCTAATTCTAGACAAAATACACTCTAAATAAAAACTGCCTAGCATGGTCACAATTGTGTGAGCTTGGAGTAATTAAGTCAAACAGCAGAACAGCTATTAGTTGTAGTTCCATTTACTGATGGATCATTGTTCATTTATATTAAGTATAAATATGTCCTGGAGTTACAGATGGGCTCTGCTCTCTCACTGGTTGTCAGAGCCACCTCTTTATGGTTCTCCTTGACTGTCCTTTGGGGAAAAAGAGACAGATCAAAATGGCATGGCAATCAGGGCCTACAGCCTGCTTCCATTTCATGACTGCCTGACACTGAGTTTCCTGGAGAAGAACCTGATCCATGCTCAGCAGAGAGTCCCACACATACTGTCTGCAGAAGTAGCTGGGCAGGCACAAAGAGCCCCTGTCTGTCCCCAGGCATCCTGGTGAAACTCCATACTGTTAAAACACAAGGGTCAAACGTCAGCCCTGGAGCTCTCAATGAGCCAACTCAGTCCAATGGCTTCCTTAAACCTCATGGAAAGTCCATGGTCCTTTTGCAAAGGGAGGCTACTAACACTGTTACAGCCCATAAGTCATGCCCGTCGCTGGCAGAGGCTGCATGATGGTGGATATAAAACTGACATATGGACATAAAAATGACACACAAGGCCTGTGGCTTGTTTTTGATTTCCACAAGCAAACTCAAATAACGAAACTAAATATTCTGCCAGACATATTATTGCACAACCAGGCATGTTATATTCTTCAGCCAGCACATCAGATGCTCTCAGGGTAATCATGTCAGTGAAACTAAGCAAACACTTCACAGCAGAATGGACTCATCCCAACAATCTACAAAGGATTAAGCAGTTGCCAATAGATGAATATTTTTCACAGAATAATCATTCTCTCTCTAATCCTCAGCTCAGTATCTTAGGGAAAACCCATAAAATACCTGCCAAGAATGAGCACAGGAGCTAAAACTCATTATTCTACTGGCTCAGCTCACAGGTTCAGCAGAGTTAGCAGTTGTACCACTCCTAATATGATCCATGCCTCCAGTAATGCAATCAACAGCCTGATAATTTTCTCTCTTTCAAAGATGTAAATATCACCTTTCTCCTTTTACCCTTTCTTTCCAAGATGGTCTGCCTGCTCTCTAATTTAACTAGTAAATTAACTGAACTCCAAACATGTATTCTAAAATTGCTTTTGGTTTTGAAGTCTGCTTTTCTTTAAGACCTGAAGTGTGCCCAGATGTTTGTCTAATTTTTCCAAATGAGGAAGAAGGTGGCCTCTACCCTACCAGCTAGAAAGCAACACAGTGAGGACCTATAGACTTCTATCACTTTAAAGCTATTGCAGGATCAAAACAGGATTCATATACTTTTTTTTTCAACAAAAGGGACAAAAAGGGCATTTGCTATCAAAAATGTTTTCTGAAGCCACAATGCCCAGATGCAAATGAACTCTGCAGGGATTTAATTTCTTCCATGCTGGATACTTGTAATTATTTCACCTTATACTGACTTGAGATTAAGTTGTTATCCTGAAGCAATCTGTCAAGGAATTCACTACCTATTTTTAATTCCCTCTTGCACCAGTGGAAAATATTCTATCCTGCCTATTTTATGGAAAAATTGTTCATTTGTTTGGGTTTTCTTTACTAAGTATGATCTTTAAAAAAAAAGTGAATGTGTGCCATACAAGTTGTGTACTGGGGTAATTTTGAGATATCTGCACAAACCAGCAAAATGGCATAAGCAATTTTCACACAGCTGACCTGCAAAAAAAAAAAAGAAGCACATTACAAACTGCAGATGTATGAATCTCAGTCAACAAAAAAAGCTGCAGAGATCCTAATGAGCTATAGGAGAACAAGGCTTGAGGGGATATTTTAACTAACACAACATCAGCCAGGACTCTGCAGTCAGAGCTGACAGAAACAAGTCTGTGCTTGGTGACCAGATACTGTGACCCTGCTGGCTGCAGTCGGTTTGTCTTCACTCATCTTTCTAGGATGCCAGTGTGTAAGATAACATGCAGAGGGATGAAAGCTTGCACAACCAACACAGCACTGCTCTCTTTCCTTCTGATGCACAGGGGGGATGTGCATACCCAGCAGCCTGGGATCCTGCTAGCCTCAGTCTTCTGACACTCTCTTCAGCTTAATAGGCACTTCATTTCATCCTTGGCATGATAGCAAGAGACCTCAAGCAGAGTTCTAATTTTCTCTTCTGCCTGATGACCACTTATGATGTTTAACCCTCCTACACCTCTTAATGCAGCTGACTAGACCAGAAAACATCACCAAACAAAGTGTTTGTTTTCAGGCAGAATGTGTAAAACATTTTTAATCCATATTTTTAATTTTGCACCAAAAAAACCTCCAAGTGAAATTTAAGGTCTTTGAAACCGAATGAAGGCGCAGAGTATATGAGTAGCGTGACAGATGACAGAGGTCTGAAACACACTCAGCTTCTCTGAATTTTGCTAAGCCTTCATTCTGGCAAAGCTGTTGAGTTGGACAGGACTGCCTAAAAAGCAGGAAATGGAATGGAATTTGCCTTAATTTTATTTCATCATCTACAGCAGACGGTCAGGTGTTCTGATGCACGATTTCAAGCAAAGATGATTAAAGGGTGTTTATCACAGAAGTTCATCACAGAAGACTACTATTCATAATGGCAGCTAAAGGTGGTAAAGTGTATCTAAACCACAAGAATCAAAAGACTCAAAGAAAGAGAGTAACTAAATCATTCTCTCCTGATTGTGGACACACGGATGCCACCCCTGCATTCTATCTCAACTTATCTGTCTCATTTAACACCTTTATCCTAGTCACTAGAAAAGGAACGTATTTCTTTCTGAAATTATTTTCTCACTTTAAACAAGAAAAATATCTGTAAAGAACAAAAAAAGGGTAAGATTTTTGTACAGACATTACTTAACAGAAGCTACTGTATTATGATATTAGCAGAAATAGGAGCAGTTTGACTCCAAAGATTACAATATTCATTGTATTCTAATGCAGCCACCAAAACATAGCAAACATATCTTTTACCTGAAGTGCTATATAATTCTTAAAATTATAGGTAATTTATGTGTAAATTAGTTCTATGCCAAATATAATTGGAGTGTTTGTAGATTTTTTTCTTTTATTATCTTAAGAAGGAGTCTTCTCATACTTTACACTGAGAAAATTTAGCTCTGAAAAGAAGCACAATTTATTGACTTAAACTAACTAGAAATGTCATCTTTTGCTTTTCTTTTTCTTACTACAAAACTATTTACAGCAAATTCGTCTACCTGATCTACCTGGAACAAGTGAATGCTGCTGGGTGTTCAGCATATTAAGGAGGAACAGTGTCGGTCAAAACTGGCTACACAGACCTCAGAGGAGGATCCTGACCACAAACAATAATGGCAAAGTTTTGCTGGCTGGTTATTGTTGTTGCTACTTGGTATTTTACAGAAGATCACATCAGAGAAGACAGTTTGGGTCATCCAGCCTATCCTCTGCACTCTAAACTTCTCCCTACATCATTCTCACTAACACCTCATTATCTAACCTGCTCGGCAGTGCTGCAGCCACCCTAGCTATCACCTGACCTCTTCCTTAGAGCACAGCTTCCATGGCACTCTGCAACCCCAGAGCACCATGACCACAGGAAAGGCAGCATGTGTCCCTTTCAATACCTGTAAGCCGATAAGCCCCACCCAGGGGTATAGTCAAAACTAAATAAGACAGATCTCTGCCACTGCAGTTGTATACTGTCACGCCCTGAGAAGCAACGTGCAATCCCTTGTGTCCTTCACCCTCTGCCCATGTGTATGTGCTTCCTACATATTTTCATCAGCTGTGCAGAGCCACTGCGTTTTCCAAATCATTCTATACCTTTCTCCATCCCCTAGCTTTAAAACACAGAGGATCAAACATGCTACCCCAACAGAGAGGTTTAATGTTCAGTACACGACACACATGTTGATGCGGGTAATTTACACCACCAAAAAACACAGTTCCCCTTTCAGTACAACCTGCAACATTTGTTTTCTTAGGTGGAGTGACTAATATCAATACAGGGAAAGTTATTTAAATATTTCAAAGATATTTTAGATACCCGTCAGGTGTTATTTTTCTCTTGTTCATTTTCTACAAGTAAAAAGCAAAAGTCATGGAAGATGCAGAAAAGAATGTTGCACATTTTCTAAAACAAATACACGTCTTACAAAAAATTTTATTGGTCTTTCAATAGAATGAAATTACAACTTGGTAATAGTTAATAATTGCTCTCTAATGCAAAACAGATGTGGAAGAGACCCTCAGAGGCTGTCTAGTGCATGTCCAAGCAAAATAACAATACTCAATGTTTCTAACCCATGTTTGAAGTGAAAGACTGCAGTATCCAATCTCTTCTTAGTACAGAGGACCACTGCTTAACAGGGTTAATTAGAGGTCTTTTACCCTGATGTGCAGCCAGAGAAACCCTTCCTATCATTTATAAACCACCACCTTTCTTTTTCATACTCACATGCATGCAAGGCCATTAATTCCTTTTTCTTTTGCATCTCCTTCGCATATTTGTGGAGTGTTACCATGTTGCCATCTCTTCTCAGCCTTCTCAGTGCTTCCGTCACAGGCCAGATTTTCTGTTCTTGCCACTCCATCCTTGCCTTATTAGAGTTATCCACATGAAGTATTATGTTTGCCGTTTTCCAGGCAATGTATCCATTTTGCCAGTTAGTCTAAATTCTAAATACTGTCCATCCTAGTTCTTCCACTTGCTTCCACACATGAAATAAATGTATTCCTTAATAACATCAGCCATGTAAGTAGTAACTGAGACTGAAAAATGTGTTTAGAACATAATTTGAAATATTTTCTCACTTTGACCAGGAGCTTTTGGATTCATTTTGCGAGCACAGATCCCTGGCCTTTTTTTTCATGTCACAGTAATTTCATCAAAATATTTTTGCCTAGGGTTTTTTAGGAGATCAAAATATGACAGAGAGCAAACCACCTTACCGAAGTCAGTTGTTTTTTTTCTCTATCTGAAAAGCCTACTATTCTTCATAGAAAAAAATTTAGTTGATATGACATTTTTTTCAAAGTCTATTCTGCTGTTATTTGTCATTTAGGTATTTTTGAAATTTTTTGATTATTTCTTCTGCAACCATTATAGACATCAAAGTTAAGCTGATCTGTAATTTCCGTTTTCTTTTTTACTATGTTTAAGGACATTTGCCCTTTCTGAAATATCATAATTTCTGAATCACTTTACAGAATAATAGTTAATGGCACTGACAGTGTTTCTGTTTGTTCTTGAAGAACTCTTGAAGAAGGTGCAAGTCCATTCAGTGTGTAGACACTAACCTATCCAAATATTTAAACATATTCTTTTACTAGTCTGTTGTTCTGGGCTTCCTGTCACTGGTGCCAATGACATTATCTATATGATCAATGCAAACTCAGTGTGATGGCCACAGCAAGGCTGAATAAAAAACTCTTTCGCCCTTAGCATGATCTGCAATTAGCTGTTTGAGGTTTTTTAATTATTTCTTGGTCTTCTCCTTACTAGTCGTACACTTACAAAATGTATTCTTGTTACAGTTTACACCCCTTTTACTTGCATCTGTGCACACAAGGCCTTCTTATCCTCAATAGCAGTTCCCCATTTTGTTTAGGCCTCACAAGCATTCACGATGTAGTGAAGATTTTTCCTTATCCATCCCACGCAAAGCTATTGCATACATTTCTTGCTTTTCTGAGGCTGCTAACTCTCTTGAAATCTTTTTCCTTGACCTTCCTTCTGCAGAAAGGTTATGACCTGGCTTTTTTAAGTCTGTCTATTGTTTTTATTCTTTTATTGCTTCTCCTTTCTTTCCAAAAAAATATGCCTTTCATCTTTAAAGTTCCATTTAATTTTTCCCTGTTATTCATAATCAAGAATAAATAGTTTTAATTACTTTCTTTCAAGTTCTGTGCAGTGTCAAGAAATGGCTGTCAGTATACTGCAAAGGCTTTTCATATGGTTTGCTTAAAACTACAGTTCAGCTGACTGATAGTTTCTGATGCTCCTACAGCATTTGATCTCTTTGCATTTCCTTGGGGACAGCCAGAAATGGCTTTTTAGTTGCTGTTTGGTGGTGATCCTTGTGCCCATGATAGCCTCTCTGATGATCTGCATCACCTGATAGCATTGCAAGAACATGCACAGTATGAGAAGTTTCTGTGCCTGAAAAGAAGGAAGAAAGATACTCCAAGCTTTCCAAGCTAGGAGCATGTGCTGCACCATCAAAAAGCTACCTGATTCAAAATAAATTTGGGCTCTCACCCAGTCTGGAAGTCTTTCCTGCCTAGCAGAGTAGAAGCAACCTGCATATCCAGTAGGCTCTTTCACTGGGAGATGTGCAACTTTTTATAATTTTTGTAGAAACTTTAGTTTTAGAGAAAATGGGAACAGCTGCTTTACCTCTTTAAAATTATCATCACAGTTGATCCTCCTTGTAAGGACTGTCTCATTTTCTCCTCCTTTCATTGATAGCAGAGACTTTACTGGTGTTTGTTTACATCTCTGTCTCCCCTTTGCCTATTATATATTCTTAATTACAAAGCAATGTATTTTCCTCCTTTTATCAATCCAAATGTCTTGAGCCAATGTATATCAATATTGCAGTCATGTGAATTATTCCCTAAAGCCTTTGCTATGCCAATGAGGTAATAATTTTAATTATGTGCTGAGATTTCTATGCCTCCTCCTCCTAGAGACACAATATTGAGCATGTGCATCAATAAAGCCTTCTGTTCAGTTTTTCAATATTTTAGCTTCTCCATTTTTATTACATTTTTGCATTACCCTTGCCTGGATATCAAGTTGTACACTATGCAATCACTGGTCTCTTTCAACTCTAAAAATGTCCCTGAATGAGAAAACTACACAGTAAATGCACAAAAGAATTACATTTAAAATTGAAGGTGGCAGTTATAATACATTTTACATATATGTCAACCCAGTAGGGGTTTTAGTACTTGCTTTAAAGAACAGAACACAGACTCATAGAAAAAAAACAGAGAATTTTTTTTATGCAGAAGGAGAGGCTTCATGTCTGCCTGAATATGGCAGTCACCTGGAGTATTAAATTCTGTTTCCTGAACAAAAAGTTGCTCTTTTGAAAGACTAGGTTGGAGGGGTTGATGCCCGGTTTGTTATATTTTTTACCGGCTTTCACAGTGCTAAACCAGTTTACACCGGTTCACGTTCTCTTCCTAGGTCACTATTGACTTCTTTGTAACCAACTTCCAAGAAGTCAGACATAAGCACTTTAAGACCTAATGTGTTCTTTAGCCTGCAATCTCTTTAGTGTCCACTAGTGACTGAATAAAAGATAATGCTGCAGGATAAGACACTGATGTTTTTCTAATCCACTTCTCTTTGTTTAATTTTTGACAAGCAGTGGTTTCTGATAAAAGCATCCTCTCTGCACATTTTCTCTTTAGATTTTAGCTGTAAGATTTTCACTTGAAGTAAACCAGCATTATACAGAGGAAAATTCTATAAGTAGTGGTTACGAATGAAACATGGTAACTAAATGCACAAAATACCTAGTGACAGATTCTGCTATCAGTATTCCTAAAAGGAAAGATTTACAGCCCCATGACATGTGAAAAAAAAAAATTTGTGTTAAATTGAAAAAACTAAACAAAAAGCTGAAGGGTTTGGTATTTCTGAAATGATATCTAAAGTGTATTGAAGCCACTGGAGTTGTAGGGGTGCTACTAAGAGAAGTGCAAATCAGCAGTGATGTATTACATAGGCTGCACAGCCCGCAATTATTACACAAAAATACACATTCAAGCTACTTTTTCTTGCATGTCCTTCACACTGATTCCAACCATGTCTCAGAAGAGGCCTCCTGTGATTAAACCTAACAACTTTATCCTGCTCTTTTAATTCTTTGTCTTAAGACATTGTGCAAATTATAACAGCCCAGATTTTCATACAGCAAAATAATCTTCTTAGTCGATTCTCCACAGGGTTTATTTATTCAGCTTTCTCCCAGGTCTTGAAATAACATAGACATTAACCTCTTTTTCCACTTCTCTTCCAGTAAAAAAAGAAGGTATTTTTTTAACAAGAAACACTGAGATCAGTGCTGATCACAGAAAAACCCTTTTAAAGAATGCTTATTATTTATTAAATTTCCAGATTCAGCATATCCACATAAGGTATTCAAATTGTGCTATTTAATACTGATCAGTCCTTTTCAGAAGGCTCCCTAATCTGTACATTATTAAGCATAATGGCATTTACTTCAACAAAGTCTAACACTAGGAATGAAAGTATATGTGGTAAATCCTATTATATCTAAAGAGATGGGTTGCATTTCCTTGTTTACTTTTTAATCCTCCTTTGGCAGGAACAACAAATTTTTCATGTGATGAGGGCTTTTTTCCTTGAGTGTCAATTTTACCACTTGAAAGGATGGTGAAGGTTGAAGATTTATCTTTGAAGTGGGCAAACAAGATTCAACAAAAGGAAGTGCAAAGTCTTGTACCTGGGGAAAAAAAAAATGCCAGGCACCATTACAGGCTGAGGACCAACCAGCTGGAAAGCAGCTTTACAGAAAAGGGGCTGGAAATCGTGGCAGGCACAAAGTTGAACATCAGCCAGCACCATACCCTTGCAGCAAAGAGGGTCAACAGCATCTGAAGCTGCCTTAGGAGAAACACTGCCAGCTGATGGAAGTGATCCTTCCCCTTTGTTGAGAATTGGTGAGACACATCCGAGTGTTGATCCAGCTCTGGGCTCGCCAGAGCAAGAGAGAAATGAACATATCGGACTGAGTCCAGCAAACGGGCAAGGAAAGGACAGAGGGCTTACAGAAGCCCTACATGAAAGGCTAACAGAGTTGGGACTATTCAACCTGAAGAAGACTCAGGGAGATCCTATCCATGTGTATAAATACCTGATGAGGGCAGTAAAAATAATGGAGCTCAGGTGCTCCACAGTGGTGCCCACTGACAGGACAAGAGGCAATGGGGACACAGTGAAATAGAGGAAATTCCAGTTAAGGGTAGAAAAAAACTTTTACTGTGAGAGTGGTCAACCACTGGAACAGTTTGCCTAGAGAGGTGGTCCACCCTCCACTGTTGGATCTGCTCAAAAGCCAACCGAAACCCACCCCTGAGAAATCTGCTCTAACTGACCCTGCAGTGAGCAGGATGTTGGACTAGGCAATCTCCAGAGATGTCTTCCTCCACTCTCAATGATTCTGTGACCCTGTGAAATTATCCACTAATTGATTGCAAATCTAATACCAGTCTAACAGAATCTCACTATACCACTAGTTTCAAGAACAGGAAGGCAATAAGATTCTGTCTTTTTATTTAAAGAATATATTTAGACTGATTTTTCAACAGTTTACCTTGCTCAAAGCTGGGTTCGGGTTTTTTTGAACACCACAGTATTGATGCTTACTGTTCTATTACCATGTCTACACATCTAAATAAATAAATAAATAAATAAGTAAAATAAATAAATAAAAGAGGAGAAAAATGAAAAAGAAAAAAACAAGAGAAAAGAGGAGGAGAAGAGGAAGGGGAAGGAGGAGAAGGGAAGCATCAGTGCACTTGAAAAAGAATTACAAACTTGGGCCACAAATCAGTGTCTAACGTTTCCAAAGGGGCATTGTGAATGTTGTTAAATGAAATGAAAGCAATATGAAAAAAAGGAAAAAACCTAAACCCCGAGATGTTTCAAAGTTCTAGTTATGCTTACCAGTGGCAATTCTTCCTTTAAATGTCGGATCATTTATTCAGCCAATAGAGAGTTAACGAACAAAAATGCTGTCACGTGGAAGGGTAGGAAAATGACTTCTTGGTGTCCATTCAAAAGCAGAAATTTAAAACCTGACTTCAATAGGAAGTGACACTTAATTAGGCTTAGACACCAAAGAGATAATAAAAGGTAATGTGAGAGGTACAGCTGGAAGTGAATCAGAATGGAATTCAGGTTTTTTAACACCAGGATGGGTGCAAGTCTTTGGCAATGAATGCAGTTTGAGTTTTAGTTTTCCAGTTCAACAGTCTGCTTCAAACAAAGTCTTCTGTCTTACAAGGTTATTCTTAATTTTAGGCAAATGTACCCCATTTAACAGCACCAAAATCTAGAGATATTCAACCATATCCCCTGCAGTCTAGTTTTGAAAAGATACAAATGGGACCAGTTGTCTTACAGCAGATGATGTTCAGTGTGATGTATACCATTTGTCTACCAATGTACATTGCACAGACTGGCAACTCTAAGAGAGACAATACACTTAAAATTAAAAAAAACACAAACCCTAACTTCAGAGTAAGGACAATTGTATATTTCCTGACAGCAGCATGCACACAGCACCAATCCCTTCCAATTACAGACCATATTTTATAGATGTAAAGATACCAGTGAGGTTATGTCCTCCTATTTATCAGCATTTGATCCACGTAATTTTCATTTCTGTGTTTGGAATGTAGGATTTGGCTCACATAGAATTGAATCTGTATAATTTCAAACATTGTTGTTCCTAACAATGGTTTTTAGATGGTTGTCAAAAGTAGCCTCTATTCATGGTGTGCTTACTATCACATACAATATCTTGCCTTTGGCTAAATTGATAATACAACATGTAATATAGCCTTTATATGGACACCTCGAAATCTTCAGAAATTTTCCCAACATAAATATTAAATTAGTCAAAACACTGTTTCTAGATTACACTCAATACCTGGTACAGCTTCTCAAACAAGGTTTGGAAAAAAAATTAATGGAAAATGCAATGCACACATGAATAATGGATACAAATGATTAGAGAAGTAACTCATTTTGCAAAAAAATCATTGGGCTGTTGAAGTGGAAACTGATAATTGTATGCAGTGCCACAGTATCAGGAGGAAAAAAGTGGGCTTTAGTTCTTTAGTTCCACTAGCAAAACAAACAGATACGAAATATCACTTATTTGCCTCTTGACGCCATTTCCTTCCATGTTTCTGTCAGCTTCTCTCAAGTCCCTGCAAACTGAGGGGCCTCAAACAAGTTGGGCTCTTTCTTCTGCTTTTAGCAGAGGCTATTTTGAATTGTGCACCTGAGAACTCATTCCCTGGGAGGCACAAGGCACAGTGTCTGTCTCGTAGCAGAGCCCAGCATAGCTCTCCCTTTTCCTTCTCTCAAGCAGGAGGGCCCATTCATGTTGACCCAACCAGGCCATTTTGGTACTCTCAAAATTTTGTGTGGCAAATATCATACACCCTGGAGAACTGTGGTGATGGACACTCCATGTGTGGCTTACAGGTAGGGGTGGCAATTACTCCCTTCAGTAATTGAGTCTCATTTCCCTTTTTCAGAACAAGATGTGCAATTGAGTGACTCCAGCTGCCCCTTGAGTTAGGCTTACTCTAAAGCCAGCACTACTCTGGTGCTGGTCATGTCACCTTGCCTCACTCTTAAATTGTTGAAAAGACATAGGTTTACCTCAACATAGGAGCTCTAATGTAGCTCCATGGTGGTAGGCCCTCTACAGAAGTTTAAAAGGAAGATCTGGCTCTGTCCTTGGTATGTAATAGATGTGAATAGCAGAAAGGAGGTAAGACAAGCCAAAAATAAAATAGACATAATTAGTATAAAGAACAGAAGTAAACTGTGCTGAACTTTGACTTCCTCTCCAGAGTGTTACTTCACTCTGCATTATTAGATCCTTTACAAGAATGATAGAAGCAAATATTCCTGTCAGTATCTTCACTTGGGAAACCATTCTGGTATGTTCTTGGGTATCAGCCTAATAGCACACATATTCCGCACTGAGGATTATAACCTCCTGTTGCAATAAGAATGAACTCTCTCTAATTTTTCTTCTATGCGTAATTATTACATTCTGCATGTCTGTGGCTCATTAAAGAACACTAGGACGAAGCTGCTATATATGCACAACAGAATGAGTATGTACACACAGAGAGATATACATATGTATGTATGCATACTGTTTTCACAAACTCACATTTAGAAAGACATACTATTTTTCAATGTATATGTTATGGAATAGGAACCCAATACTGCCAATAAGAAAAACAGTGTTTTGGAGATTTTATTTATTTGTCTTTTAAATCGGAACCAGAGAGACAACGAGAATTATTGATATCACTTTTGTTGCAGTCCTCAACAAGGTACTTATGTTTTCCAAAATTAGCACTAACATGTGCAATTTGGAATCATAATTCCTGCTCTGTAAAGAAAAATCAGTGAATTAAAAGCTGTGTTATTGTCATGATTTAGGAATTAATGTCACAAGATAACGTGTGGAAAATAGAGTGCAAAAGAGAGCACAGTGAGATAAGAAGAAGCAGCATTCCCTACAGCACTATTCTGTTCTACTTCTGCTTTCTGTATGGCACATCAGGAAGTTTTCCCTGTATTTGTATTCTCTGTGTGTAGATCCCTGCTGTTATCTACCTGGCTTTGGCTAATTGGAACATTAGCAGAATGGAGTGCTTGACTTGGCAGCTGAGGACTGCTTAAAAGTAGTTTTTAACCAATGACTCATTTCTGAGTGGGCTTTATGATGAGTGGGCTCTGTCACCAATGAGATCTTTACATCTTTGTAAAGATCATTTTATCATCCTGGGACTCTTTGAATATGTCTCTGGACAAAGGCAGAATGACTGGTGAGCTTGGTGGTTTAATTCCTTTTCCTGTACCAGAAATATGAGTTGCTAACATAGCAGGAACTTTTCCTGCTTTGCAATGATACCACCATCATTTTGAGTGACAAGTAGAAACTATAATACTGCTACAAATCTCTCTGGGTTATTTAAGAGCACTAATCAGAAAACAGCATTCAGTCGTGGTTGCATTCCTGAAATACTCTTCGCTGTTTACCCTGGGAGCAGCTGTCATTACCTCTTGTTAGCAGAGAGCCTACACAAAGAGGGTCTTTAAGGTAGCCAAAGTCGTGCCCAGTCTGATCTCTCTTCTGGCAGTCCCAGAGCTGCCTGTGTGTGCCGAGCATACACTACTCCTTTTACCTCTTCCCTTAGTATTCTACAAAACACTCAGTTTCACTGAATAGAAATACTACTTAGTAGAAAAGTACTATCCAAGGGCCAGACACGCTGCAGCCACCACGTGGATGGGTCTGTTCCCATGCACAGGATCCACACACAGGCTGCTGTATTCTTTGGATTGTGAAAACAACAGCAGTGACAACCAGTGAAATGGAAGAACATAAAAGAAGCAAACAGGTCATCAGCAGAAATCCTTCATCACACAAGACAACATGCCTACATTTGTACTTTGCCTAGTTTTAGATAAAGCAGAGGAAAACTCCCATTTGATTAACATTTTATATACAAGTAGAGGCATATTTAACTAATGAAACATTTAATAGATTCATGAAAAACATGGCAATTCACTGTGAGCCAGACTGAAACACTACAATAATCTTTATGGTTCTTTTTATGTATGTTGTTCTCTAGGTACAGGTTAAGATTTATCTTCAGTTAAATTTTAAATCCTTTATTTTAAAGGGACGTCAGTGACCACTCCAGGGGAAAAAAAAAGAAAATCCCACCTGCTGCTTTGGGCTATATGCTTTCAACACTGCCACTTGCCTCCTTACAAAAAAATTTTCAGAATGTAACTGCGCCCATAATTTGATATCAGCTTGTTATAAGATGAACTTTTAGCAAAGAAATCCAATAAAATCGAATTATATTTTCCTGCAGATCTTCCAAGTCAGAGGAAAAATGGGTTTAGGAAAAATGCATTGGAAGTTTGAGACTCTCCAGTATCTAGGGCTAATTCATGGACAATGACTATCTCATTTTGGAGATTCAAGGTCAACCCAAAATTTGTTACTTAAGCTTTAAGTAATTTGTTACTTAACCCAGTCAGAAGAGCAAATTTGACAAGTGCATTGCTGATTCAAATTGAAACAAAAACACATATTCACTCCTTATGTATTAAACTGGATTCTCAGGGATATTTGCATAGGCCCCTTACTTTAGAACTCTCAGATTCACTTTTGCTGTGTCATGGAGGTTGTCAAGAACCTTGTCCTGCTGTTACCATGTTGCAGAGGACACTAGGCACAGCAATGCTTATGTTCCCATCTCTCATCATGCAGAAAACTTCTGAAGTAACAACATTGCTTAATAAATTAAGATCAAATGTAAAGCAAAGCCAGAGGGCATTTAAGTAGATAAAACCTCTGGAAGTCATCAGTAGGACCTACCTTACTGTTTGGGAATGCCTTAAGCAGTAAGTTATTAAGTATTACTGGGTGTTCCTCTCTCCCTTCTGGGAATGCCTTAAGCAATAAGTTACTAGATATTACTGGGTGTACCTAATGTTACTTTCTCCCTTCCCACCACTGAGAGAACTGAACTTACATAGCTAGGTCCCACAGGGACACAAGCATAAAGGTATTTAGTATGACTACTCTGGCAGTCATATGCTACAGTACTGCCTGCAAACTCAGGATATTTTAGCTGTTCATACACAAGTGTTTCCTAGGCTCTCAGAAAGCCTGTGGTTACCTTTCCATGTGAGAATTTTTAGTTTGTGGGGTTTTTTTCCTGGCATTAAATACCAGAGATTTTCCTCTTTGCCATAGCAAGCCTCTTACTCAGTATGGCATGCTGACTGGTTGAGACAGTTTCAAAGTTATTGGACAACCATGGATCTGGCAGATCTCCTTATGGCTGTGACCTGAGTAATTAATCATGTGGAGTGGTCATTTGGCAAGAGTGGGAAGCTTTTGACTATTGATGGAAATGGGCCAGGCTGAAGGAGGAAGAAGCTGAGAAGGAACTAGATATAATTAATTTGAAATCCCACATTATGAGTTAGAATGCTACTAAAAACTTCCTCCTTCTCCTCAAGCATTTACTAGCAATTCCACACCATTGTATGTGCATATCAATTATGCACTTAATTTTTCTGATGTATCTACAGCACATCTATGTTCCTTACCACTATAAGCACATACTTCTGATGTGCCTGGCCTGCCTCTTCCTGGGTTTCTCATGTCTAAATCCAGCCTCTTAATTCTATTCAATACATCTTCCTGGTCCTACATCAAGCACCTAGAGCAGGGTTGTGCTATTGATATATTTCTTTTCTCAGAGAGCTTCTCCTCTGAAATAGTTTGTTATTACTGACCAAAGTCACAGTCCATAATTTCAAACTGACTGGCCATATCACAACATATTCCCTCCCTGACCAGCTCCCACATCAGGGCTTTCCTCAGAAACAGCAAAAGGTACTGTGGGCAGAAAAATGGAATCTTGTTCCCTTTAATGCAAGCCTTCTGCAAGTCACTGTTCCCACAACATATTGAGGGAAGGCTAGTTTTCAAGACTTTCTGTATTCACCTCTTTCTGCAAACAGTAGCCTACCAGATGAATAACAGATGAGGTGGGTACATATCAACTAGCTGAGCAGTCGAATAAGTAAATAACAAGGCACATACTTGCAAATGTCTGTCTGCCACTGCAAACAAACCCTACCTGCAGAAGGTCACCTCCCCCTCATGCCTAAACATTGTGCCTTTCTCTGTAGCAGGTTAGGACTCCACTCATCATGCTGACCAGTTTTCTTGTCTCACACCAGACATCTTCCTGGGCATCCTGGATAGTGAAGTCAGCAGAGAATTTCACCCAGGAATAAGACACCTAAATATCTTTTTTAAGAATCTATTCTTGAAAATCGACATCAGACTTGGTTGCAGGCAAGGGAATTACACTTGAAACCTTGGTTTCAGAAAAAATTGAGACATTTGCACGTAAATCATCATATGATTGATCCAACAGATATTGTATTCGGGGAACAAAAGTGACAGGCATACATTAGCAGCTGTCACACACTCTTAAATTCAACATCCCTTCCCTGTGCCTTTTCCCCGAAGAGCTTCACCCTACTAACCACTATGCAATGTCAGAGCTGTCTGGAAATACATTTCCTGAATATAACAAGTAGACACATAAAAAATTTGTCTCAGTAGATGTAAGTTTCTTTGCTGCTGCTTTTATTTGTAAAAATTCTCTGCTTTTAAACTCTGTACAGACTCTGTGACCTGGAGGCAGAGGAGAGATGGTAATGGAATAGGTCAACTTTTCTATTTGTTGCTTTTAAGGAAAAGTTCCAGTGCTTATTGAACTGATGAAGTCTGGCTGCCTATGTTTTTTTTTATCTTGTGGTTGATTGCAAGCTCTGATTAAACCTTCTCCCAGGGAAGCGGTACTTATAAGAACTCTCTCCAGAGTGGGTTCTCTACTATATGAGCTCACTCTTCAGCCTTTAGTCAGATTGGAAACTCCTGAAGTGCCCTATCTAGCTTGCTAATTTCACAAAATTTATAAGAATGTAATTATCTTTGAATTCATTTAATTTGTCTTTAGTTCGTCCACCAAATTCAAAAGTTATTGCTGGCAACAGAGAAGCAGATTATGATTAAGTAAGAAACTGGGCTAAAATCAACCTCCTTCCCTCTCTCACACGCACATGCATGCATGCACGCACACACACACACACACAAAGAGGGAAGAAAATGTGTGAAAATACCTTAACATACCTGATGAGAGAAATGAACCCTGATAGGCCAGGCTGTCCCACATCTGTACTCTCATCCTTGAATTCCAGTGATCTCTAAAAGTCTTCCTACCAACCTGCAGGTTGGTGGGAATTCCTTTTGTTGTTTCTTCCTACCCGGTGACCTCCTCTCTGCTGCCTTTGAGCAAGGGAAGAATCTCCACTGCAAACATGACATTCACTGCAATCATTGCTGGAGTAACCTCAGCTGCTACCAGCAGCATTGAGCCCTCAAGGCCAGACCTACAAAGCTGAAGGATCCTCCTGTCATGAAAAATATACTGCAACCCGGTAAAAGATAAAGAGAATCCTAGAGAGCTTTACTTTATCTTCCAGTATTTCTTGTTAGTCTGTGTCATTGCTGCCTTGTGTGGAGAGAAAAGTGGAATGAATTTTTTCAACTAAATCTCATATCTTTTCTCAACAAAAATCTAAAGGAAGTCCCTTCAATAAATTTTCTGCCATAAATCTAGCTGGTGTTCCACTGTTTATAGCTGCAGTCTACTAATCTATTCAATCTCTTTATCACAAGGGATTTCATTACACTCCGGCTAGTAATTACTCACAAGAGTTAGAGTGCTATCTCCATCCAGTGGTGAAGCATTAAAAATGCTGCTTTCCTGGAGCTTCAGGCTTTTCAGACTTTTTGCAAAGCATGAAATACATGATGTCTTGATTTTAAATTGCACAACTAGCAATCAGATGATGACATTGAAAGATCCCATATGAGACCTAAAAATGCACATTCCCTCTGTAACAAAATGGGGTATTCTTCTATCATAAAAATCTCATCAGCAAATGCCATGGGTTTTAATTCCTATCCCCCTTCACATTTGAGCTTTCTCTTTGAAAGCTGATATTCTTCTGCCAACATAACTATGTCTGGACACAAGAAAGCAGAGTCTCACCCACCTCCGTCTCCTCTTCCTCCTCCAGTTTAATACAGCTACATCAATAACCTCCTTTTTTTAATGTAAAAAAAGCACTTCTAGCAGTTTATATTTGGCAGCAGGAGAACATCACTAAAGAGAGAGTACAGGGTTTGATAAACTACCATGGTTTTGCCAGAAGAGACTCAGTAGTTAGTTAAGCTCCTGGTTCATTGCCTTTCCTATGCCATGTTGATTTTAGCTGCCACAGACAGAAGAGAACAAAAAGCAGGTAGAGCTGGCTAGCAGTGCCCAAAGGAAGGCCAGGTTTATTCCTCACTGTAGCAGCTTGTGCTTTAAGTCTTTCAGAGACTGGATGCCCCAGCTTGACTCTTACCTTGGCCTCCAGGAATACATTCTTGTTTTCCTTTTTCTTTGTTTTTGGCCTGGCCTCAGGAAACACTCAGTCTCAGATTCTCCTCACAAAGATGAGAAAAAATGATGCTATCTCAGTAGGGCAACAGTAACGTTATAAAAAATGGTGTGAAAGGTTAATTTAATGTGCCAAGCTCTCAGCAATGTTACATTGACCTGTTCTTTGTTTTGCTTTGTTTTGTTTTCCCTAATTGCTTTCGAGTATGCCAAGGCCTGGATGGTCTCCAGAAACCAGGAGCTGTAAAACAGTGCAACTCCATTTCTAATTCATCTCCTTGGACTACCCTCAGGGCAGCACTGGCACAGTTCAGACTATGGGTCTTTGTATTCTGAGGGCGCTGCTGAAGCCTGTACAGATGCACTGTATGCTTTTGTGTGTCTGAAGCTGCAGTATGGGATTGGGAAGAAATCAATTTTTTTCAATGTTACCTTTCAGCATTTTAAATCCACGCGGCCCATTCTCTTTTGAAGGCATGATAGCTCTCAAGTTGCTAAAAAAGAGGTGTCGGTAAAGCTGTGCCTGAGACATTTGGAGAGCTGCTGCTGAATGTTCAGTTCCTACTCCCATCAGCTGCCAGGTCATACCCCTGATTGCAGAAAGTTTTGAAATTAGACTTGCCAGAAAGTTCAGGAGTGTTTGGACCACCTACTTCCTTGTTTTGGATCAGCTCCGAGATAACAGCATCAGCAAACAACTTGATTCATTCAAATGGTCCCTCTAAACTGAACAGGACCAGAAAGTTATTAGCACACCAAGTTATGTATGAAAATATGTCGAGAATCTAGTTTTAATCTCCCATTAAGTCAAAGTGCAAATCTGGAAGTACTGGGGATAGATCTCCTTTCATTGCCGAATTACTAATTTAAAGTTACTAAGTTTTTTAGAAGGAACTCCACCTCACTCAGGAAAAGCATTAAATTAAGCGATGTTCTTTTTTATTTCACATAGATTTCTTTAAAACAGATAATGCATTTCTTCAAAAAGACATGACCTTTTGAAAATATTTTCTCCAAGACCCTAGGACTTTTCTATATCTCTTTCTGGCCAACTGTACACCCACATACACCACCACCACCCTCAGGCTCCATTGTCAAAGACAGCACTCAGGTAGGATTTGGATGGTTCTGACGGTCCTTTGAAAAAGACACTAAAAAACATCTACATACCTTAAACAGTCAGATGAGAGCACCTGTGAGTTGTCTCCTCTGTTCAGGAGCAGTTCAAGAAGTCCAGAAACAGTGCTATTGGATCCAACCTGCCCCTGGACAGGGGCTCCTGCCCCTACTGCTATTTAGGTGAATCCCACATCAACTACATTGCCTAAAAAGTATGTATATTTTTCCATTAAAAAACAATCACAGAGAGACAAAATTGTTACCCTTGCCATTCAAGGACAAAAGTATGGTGACAATGAGGTGGCTCTTAATTAATGTGAGAGCTAGCAGCAAGTGCAGGTAGAACACAGACTAATTCCTGAACACTGTGTATTCAGTGGGGATGTGAAGTTAGGATCTAGCCCCTCCTCATCACACTTACTGCCACACTCACCTTCATTTTTCATCTTCTTTAACAGATGCATTCTCCTAAAACCTTGCTGTAAGAGATGCTTGTAATCACCTATCTGCATTTCCAGACAATAGGATTGTAAAGGTACAGATTCCTGTCGATGAGACAGAGACTATCTATGATATTCAGCTGATTTATCAGTTCACAACCTTGCACTCCATGACTCACAAATACTCTGGTCCCATCAGCCTGCAATGACCTGAGAGTCCTCCACCATACTTTACACAGAAGTAACTCTGGCAAATTTACAACACCCTTGGGAAAAGGCCCTAAAGTGCTCAAACTCTCATATAAGTCACTCATTGCATTTAAATCCTCTGGTCCATGGAATTATTCATGTACCCTTTGTCCAAGGAAAGAGAAATTAGATCATAGAAGTCTTCATGGAAAGCTTCCTCTGTCTGTTAAACTAAAACAAGTTAAGACAGTTATCACCCATTTCTTCATTTTGATTGCAGTGTTTCCAGAATCTCACAGTTACTTGTAGTGCAGGGCTTTGCTTAAATCATACCAGTCATGTTCTGAGTAACTGCCAGCAGAACGGCCAGCAGAACTGGCAGTGACCGTGTATCACTGGATCCTTGCCTAGTTTTGTTTCTCAGATATCTTTCTTGCTCATCCCTGCAAATAACTGCAGGCTCAAGGTTAAGTAGAGTTGAAGCTTTTACATGCCTACCCCCACCCCGCACAGACTGCTGACTGTCACTCTGGAGACTCACAAAGCTTCCTAACCCCTGCTAGGGAATCCCTCTAGAAGCCACTGATGATTTTTTTCCTCACCTAGTCCAAATGATGACTTTGAGGTTGAGTCTTCTAAATAGATAGTTAATAGCAAACGATAGGAAATCTGAATGAACCCCTTGGAGTTAGCTGCATATCTAAAGCAAAGTTTGCTGCCTGTCTTTCAGGTCCATGCTGTGGACACTATGGTTCTGTGAACCTTTCTAGTATATCGTTAGCTACAGGGTTGGTAAACATTGACTTCCCTCCTGTGCCTGGAGGATTAACTTCTTACAAATGCAACTTGTGATAAATAACTGAAACTTGAGGGGAAACAAAATCTGTTGTCAGAAATCCTTCCTGTCAGGGCATTATTGTGCTGGGTGCTGGGATTTCTCCACCTGTGTTCCAGTATTCCCAGGTTAGGACATATCCATGTCTCTAGGAACTTGGTTCAGTGTTGCTCTGCTGCTCTCTCAAAACATACACTAATTTCAGATGGCAAGGGGAACAGGACACCTTTCGGTCTGACAGCACTCCGCGTACCTCACAGCTGTGCATGGCTGTCTCTGCATATCTGTGCTTACAGTTCTGCATCACAGCGCTACAGTCTTGGAGCATAGGGGTGCACAGTTACTAGAAGGTCTGAGAGCCACCATGCAGCAGCACACACTGTGTGTGTACACATGTGTACATGAGTTTGTATAAGAGCAAGTAAAAAAAGAGGAAGTCTCAGACATTCCTGAATAATCCGCAGGCTTTATAAAACCAACCAAGTAGAAGAGACATACATTTACAAAAGGAGATCTGAACTCAGGTGATCTTTTCTGAGAAGTTCTTTTTATCCTATATTTGGCTTTCCAGGGAGAATGCAATACATATATAATTCTAAGAGATACATATGAAAATATACTAATAAGTTAAATAACCGAGGAAGCTACAGTAAATCTTAACTTCAAAAAGAGTAAAACATTTAGGTATGTACAGAAGAAACAATCCTGTATTTCTAGACTGTGTTAGATGATTAATGTATTTTCTGAACCTAATTTGTGTATTTAGTTGCCTTGAAAAGAATTGTATGGCTTACAAAAAATGCACTAAAGGATGGCTTGTTGCTTATTTCATAGCAGAGTACTGCTGTGCCATGTAGCATTTCTGTGGTCCTTAGGCTTCGTGGGCAGCAAATAAACAGATTTATGATATAGTTAGAATAGACTGTGGTTCTCATGAGATGTGACAGCTGTTATTTTATAGTACTTAAGTCAGTGTGAAGTCACAGTCAGCCACCTACTGGAAATGGTACATATAGGCATAAATAATGTGCATCCACATGATTCTTGCAGCACACAAACACAATAATGCCATATTCCCTCTTTCAAATGCACTCTCCTTCAAACATCGAGGCCATTTATTGATGCTCAGTGACAAACTGCCCATTCTCCATGCTTACCCATTCTTTATGGCACAATCAACCCTTTTCCAAATGTAAAGTCTTTTTGAACGTGCAGTTTTCCCCATCTGCATCCTTTTTAATACACAGAGAGATTAAATTGCTGCTAAATTCACACATGCAAAAATAACTACCTAGATCTTCTCCACTAAAGATCCACACATGAAAAAATACATTACTATCAATATAAAACAGGGGTAGTTCCTCATCCACCTTCATCACGACAGAAGGAAGATATTTCAATAGAAGTACCACATAAGACATGTTTTGTAACACAGCCAAAAACATTACCTGATGCAGTCTGTTAATTTGACACTGGTTCAGGAGGCAGGACCTGATTGAATTGAGTCGGAATAACCTCATGGTAAGGGTAAAGTGTCAGGAGTCAAGAAACCTGGCCTCTCCTCAAGAATTATCTATCTCAGATTATTTATGTAACCGTGGGTAACTCAGGTCAGGGCTCAAACACAGGACTGAATTATGAGCATGTAATAAGTTACTGTGTGCCTAAGCAGCAATAACTCATAATAACTGCTTGCATTCCCACAGTCAGTGAAGGACATGTAAGCTGATGCAAATACCTTGAATCTGGGCAGATGTAAAACAGCACTTAGAAACAGATAACAAAATTCAGTTGACAGGGGAATAACTTCATGAAGTGCCCTATGTTGATTTTGTTAGATGCCCACATTGAAATAAATCTTTTTTTTTAGGCAAGCGTAAATATATCTGTGGAGGTCTAAGTGCTCCAGCCACTTCCTTCCAGTATCTCTTACAGATCTTTGTTTGTGTCATGTGTTAAAAGTTCTGTTTCCCTGAACACAGAAGAAATTTTGTAAAACAATTACCTTGCTCAAGTTAGTCTACACACTCAACAAGGTAAGGGGCTTTGGTTTGGTTTGGGGGGGTTCCAGGTTTGTTTTTATTTTTAATCTTCAAGGTTATCATGCAAAATGCTGATCAGACACAAATTCATTCTGTCAGGGACTTTTTTCCCCAAAAAACCTTTGTAGGTTACATTTATATCAGCAGGTTTTATGTAAGATAACATCTGTCAGCACCTGTCTTACCCAATCTTTCAAAAAGTATCATTTGTCCTCCCAGAGACAGAATAAAAGCAGAAAACTAGTACCAGATCCCATGCTGTGCATGTTGCTAACTCAACAGGATTCGGGGAGAGACAGGTGGAAGGAAATTAGGTTGCACTGAAATGGTTTGCGCCATTTAACAAAATGTCATTGGGTTGCAAAATAGGTTTCATATGCACAGACTAAAATCAATTGACAGGAACTTGCAAAGCAAGTTGAAACATAACTATTATAGCCATTGCTAAACAGGGTAAGTAGAAGGAATTGAACAGAATAGAGCTTCAGTCATCCAAAGGAGAAAAAAAATAGGGGGGAGAAGTGTGTAAAAAGGGTGAGAGAAGCCACAAGCTCTGCATTCAGCTCCTAGCAGAAGCATGTTGTATATATGCTTCATCTGCACATGTGATTATTTCATTCATGTGTATACAAGTGATAACAACTGCACTCTGATCCCAGCAACGCCCCAGCCCTTCCTCTGCCCTGCCTCCCTACCTGTCTTCAAGTTTGAGCTACCAAGAGGTAACAGAACCATCAAGCTAAGCTCGGGTTAGCTGCCCAGCAGGCTGAAGACCCATATTATTTTAAAACAATTTTCAATGCAGAAATTTACATAATTAATCAGAAAGATTGAATCAAATTAATTTTTTGGATTCATTAAGGAATTTAGGCAAAGAGAGTACCTTCTTTCTCAGCTGGAGCTCTGCATACTCAGCATTACATGGCATTCCAATGGATTCCCCTACTTCAGCCAGGTGAAGTCTAGCAAACGCTGCCACAAGACAGATACTTCAGCTCCACTTTGTAATTTGAGTTCCCTAAAGTGCCTATTGTTGCATAGAAGAGAAAGGTATGTTAGTCCTGCCATGTGGGCATAATACACAACTTGGCATTAGATCACTACCCAAAATCCTGCATATTCACGGCTAAAAATCTTGCAAGCACCAGGTGTTAAAGTAAAATGGATTAAAGTCAAGTGCTACCCCTCAGACATGGCTCACTTATGTTTCCTATTTCACATTTAGTATATCCACTTCCGTGACAATGGGAGATAAGAATAGATTATCGTAATATCATCCAACAAGTAACCATTTAAAATATATTTTCTTTCTCATGTCTAGAAAAAGTTTTCATAACAAGTGGTGCCTAACAAGAGGGTTCAATGTGAAACTGAAAATTACAGTTTCAGAAGACAAACACAGGTACCCCAGGGTCCATTGGTGTGTACATCTCGACACTCTGCATTTCTAGAGCAGGTTGACCTCATGCACCCTAAACTGCAGGCATTCTGGACTCTGAAACAACACACTACCCTCCACACCCCAGATCAGGCTGAAAACATCATCCTGCAGCACATTTGTAACACCCTTGAAATCACCGCAAACGGTTGCCAGACGTACACTAGCCAGAATTCTTCAGCTTAACACTTGAAACATCACAGCCCCACAAACAATAGGTTCAGGAATTCAGCTACTGAAGGAGCCAGACATGGGTACTACTGATCAACAGTGGTCAATAGGTCACTGCACCAGCACCACTGATCAATACGCCAGCACTCCTTCCTAGCTGCCTGTGGCTGGAGAGCAGGTGGCAGGCTGAGCAAAGATGAGTCAAGCACCTCTCTTTCTCCTCATGGGTACCTTTGAGAGGTATACCAGTTTTTGCCAGTCCAGAGAAACACATAACTTAGACTCTGAAAAGGCCAGCAACACAAGGCAACACAATCCTCCGTGCACACACACACAAAAAAGTGAATATATATATGTTGGTAACAAGTGCATGTTCATTCCATGGTGGACTGTCCCAGAACTGCTTGGACAAGATGGTCCACCATCCCACTTAGTGTCTCAGAGCCTTGACAGAATCCTTTAGCAACCCCTAAGGACTGAGCTCTTCCACAGCCCCTTTTGGTGTGACTGCAGCCACAGTAGGAATGACACAAGCAGCAATGCTCATTTCAGTGTTATTGTATTTCTTGAAATTTGAGTGCTGTTGAATCACACACCACTGCTTAATAGGTAACATGCTGCAAATAAAACTTCATTTTCCACTGTGCTTAAGCTTTGGAGTACATCACTTCAAAGCAGTTTTGTTGGGGTTTGGT
>VZRE01012417.1:0-73172 GCA_013396775.1 Cephalopterus ornatus | reverse complement strand
GGGAGGGCGGCCGCGCGCCCGCCCCGCCGCTGGGGGCGCTGTGAGGAGGCGGCGCTGCCCCGCCCCGTGCCGGTGCCGGTGGCGGTGCCGGTGGCGGTGCCGCCGCCCCGCCGTGCCCGCTATGCCCCGGTACTGCGCCGCCACCCGCTGCAAGAACCGCGGCGGACAGAGCGCCAGGGACCAGCGCAAGCTCAGCTTCTACCCGTGAGCGGCCCCGGAGCGGGGTGGGGTCTGGGTGAGGGCTGGCCGTGGGATAGTGACCGATAACCGAGGAAGTAAATAAATGGCCGAGAGGCGGAACTCCGGAGGCTGGTGGGCGCCTTGGAACCCCGCCTGGTCCCGGGAGGCTGGAGGGAAATAACTCTCTGGGAGAAGGGAAAGGTGTAGAGAATAAAGGGTGGGCTGGCTGGGATGTAATCACACACACCGGCCCCCCCGCAAGGCGGAAGGAACTTGGATGATATGCCAGCCCCCAGGGGCTCTGGGATAGGTGCGGAGGATCCATTATTACCAAGAGATTCGGATAAAAAATAAAATTTGCGCTTTTGAGCCTGCTTCGCTGCTGCCTGTGTTTAAGGGTTGTTCCAGCGGGGCAGGCGATACTGGAGGCGTTGGAAGTGCCTTCGCCTGTGTGTCCTATGTATGGCATTGCAGGCCAAGGAAGGAGCCTGGCAGAGTAGGAAAGTAAACCTATGCTGATTCCGTAAAATTAAATATTCCCACTAGGATTATTGGCTTGCCTGCACTGTGAACAGAGGCATTGCTGATTTGTTTGGAAGCAGCTGAGTTGGCTGGAAGCTAACCAGCTCTGTTGCCAAAAAACCAGTTTATGGTGGCTGAGTTGTACCATCCAGCCACTGAAGGAATCAGTTGCCATCCAGCCCGCAGTAACCTCGGGACTGTTGTGGTTACGTGGCTGTCGATTCACAGAATGGTGAGTTATAAACAGCGTCTCGCAATCCTGAGAGAAACACAGTGCAAGTAACTAAGTATTAATGTATTTGTGTTAAATAATAGTGTGGAACCATTTGTCATCAACAAAAGGAATTTAAGAAAAATTTGAAAAATAAATTTCACAGCTAGCCTCAAGATATGTTTTGGTAAAATTTGTACCTCAAACTAAGTTTGGCTTCAGCTTCTGAATAGTCATAGTTATTTCAAGATAAGGAAGGCTGTGTAGGAAGACTGCTTTGAAAGAAGTTTTAGTTTAGATTGAAGGAAAGCCCTGACACATTTCTAATGTGGAATACATCATAAAACAATCATGAAAATAATTTATTTTTCCTTATGCTTTAGAGAATATGAGCACCACATGGATAATAAAAACAAGTTTGAGCACTGAATCATGTTCATATTCAAATGTTACAGAGATGATTGCAAAAACACAGGTGTTTCATCTAGCCACTGAGTTGTGCTGCATTCAGAGTATCATGCTTCTGTAGAAGGGGTGCTGATTTGTAGTGTTCTACTCCCTTGCCTCTTAACCACCCCCAAAGGAGTCCTCTACTGCTCTGTGGTCTGGGGTCTGAACCCCTTCCAAATGTTTTAACTGTAACCTAATCTCAGTTGGCCTAACTTGGCCCTTCTTTGTTTCATTTCCTCACCTCTCTGATTTGTGCAGTGATGGCAGCTGCTAAATAAATACTGTCCACTTCCTCTTTCCATTTTCCTTTTTTTTTTTCTTTTTTTTGGTCTTGTTTACACCAGAGAAGAGATTCTGTTGATGAGTAAGGGGGTATTGAAGCATGAGCACATTTTGGCAAAGGTGCCCTTAAGCTAAAATAATAACTTTCAGACCTGTCTCTTGCTACAGGTTATTTTTTTTTCTATCTGAAGCTGGCTGAATCTGGGGAAAGCAGCGAGTGGTGTGTTGCAAGAGTGTACGAATAGGTATTCTTTTTTCAGAAGATTTAATTTCAAGGAGATTAGAGCTTAATTAAATATTCACTTGAGGAGACTTTCTGCCTAAGAAAAAACCCCTTTTTCAAAGATAGGAGATATTTCTTTCCCTCTTACATTCCAGAGAAAAGCTGCCTCTGTGTGCAGTTCCCTGGAATGTGGAAAGGTAAAACAGATGTTACGGGCAGGCGCAGCAGAGAGGACAGAGGAGATAAGAGACCTGGAAGAAAACAGGCGTTTGGGTTCCCTCTCTCAGGCCCAGTGCTGCTTTGCAGCTTGGTGCAGCTTTTCCTTTGTAAGTTTTTAGCGTTCATGTCTTCAGAATAAACCTTTCCACTGCCTTGGCATTTTTGGTGGTTCCTGCGTGTATCTTGCTACACAAAGAGTGACTGCAAATGTTCTCAAGACCTTCTTGGAGAGGGTGTGATTGGTGACATGATCACCATCCTCTTAGTGAGAGACTTTTTTGGACCTATATAGTAACACCCAGGCTAAGCTCTGTTACTCCTGTGGCATGCTGTGTAGTATATGCAGTGCTGCCATTGGGTGTACACGATGTAAGTAGGCACGATTTGAAAAGCCTGAACCTCTAACCTGTCCTTAAGAGGTTATTGTGTTCTTGCCAGCATTATTCTTTTCATTCCTGCATATACTCAGGGCTGCATGCATCAAAAGCTTGCTCTGTTTGCTTGGTAACCTGAAAACTTATATGGCACCAAATTCAAAAGATTGGGAAGGAGTGAAGATGTGCACATTTGTCCTGTGCATTTCAGCTGTCTTTCTCTCAAAATAACCTGAGTTTGCAGTTTTGGAACACTGGGCCTGTAAATAGTCATAGCTGTGTGTGGCTTTTGGAGGAAACCTGCAGCTTCAGGAATTTGAGGGTGAGATCTAGGATTTGTCAGGGAGTAGCCTGACTGACTGGTGCCTTTTGTAGCATTTGGGTGACAGCACTCCAGGGTTTCTCCCCAGGTTCTGTTATGTGGGAATGTCTCATTGCAGAACCTTTTTTTTTGTTCTGTGCATTGAAGTTCCATAAATATATGGTAGTAAGCATAACCGAAAGAACTGATTGTTAAATAAAAGGAAGAAAGAGCAAAGGGAAGAGACATGAAGTTAGGAATACTCCATTTCAACTTAGTAAAAGGAAGTGGCTCTTGTAGAGAGGCTGTAGTCGCTTGTTCACATCTCGATGTTTCTCTTGTCCATCATACTGCCAGCAGCTAATACTGCTTGCACCCCACAGTTACAATCAGGTCAGGTTTAATGGCCACTTGACTTTGTTTCTTACAGTTTCACATACACAAAAGCTGATTATTTTTCTTGTAATTATTATTGCTTATGATTCTCAAGAAGACTGTTTTCTTAATAATAGTCATTTAACAGTACTCAGAGTTCAGGTTTATGTATGTGTTTATATGCTAGTTAAAATAAACTTGATATGCTCCAGAGAAATGTGTAAGCACATTTCAAATACCCTGATACGTGTCTGAGAAGAGGTGTGAGCCAAGAGTGGTGTGAATGTTCATGTTCCCATTACCTTCAGTGCTTGACTGTATAGGCATCATAATGAGCCTTTAATTTCCCTTTAACTTGTGTATTGCAATTCATTAGGTAAATTACATATTTCTTTTTCCCGTGTAATTTGCCTGACTGTTTGCACGTGTTTTCAAAATCAATTTTTTTTCCCTATGAACATCTATACTCTTCATTTTCCTTTTCAGGTAGATTAGATGGATGAAAAGTTAGTTATGAATTATAAAATAGTATGTGTGCTCCTAATGCCATGAGAAAGCTTAATTGCTGAAACACAAAATACAGGAATGTTTTGCATCTGTGTGTATTTACTTTTTGAACAAAGTGCAAATCCTGCACTGGAAATACATTGCGAAATTATTTGATAATCCAAAGTGGGGTGTGTACTCTGTTGAACAAAAATACTGGTTGTGTCTAGTAAGACAAAAAAGCCCCAGAAATACTATTAATAAAATGAGGGCCCGTCTTAACTTTCTTTAAAACATGTCTGAGTATTTAATCTCCCCCTAGCAGAACTGCTTTCTGAGCAAGTGTTGTGGGATCAAACCTATCAAAACATCTTGGCCATGGTTTCTGAAACCCTTGGCTAGTATAAATCAGCAGAAATTCTGCTGCTGAACTCCAGAACAAATATCCAACTACAAATAATTGGGATAATTATTGGATTAACATGTATGTGACATTCTGATTAGCATTTAATATTTAAAATTTTTGAAAAAATATTATTTTAATACCTTGTAAGGGCAGGCTACCACGTAAGGGACAATGAGATAGTCTTCTTTTAAAAGAAGAAAGGAAGAAAAAAATAACGGGGGTTTTTTTGGTGTTGTTTATGTTGGGGTTTGGGGGTTTTTTAATGTGCTTTTGTTTGTCTTTTCAACTGCTTTAAAAAGATTTCCACTTCACGATAAAGAGAGACTTGAGAAATGGTTGCGGAATATGAAACGAGATTCATGGACTCCAAGTAAGCACCAGCTTCTGTGCAGTGACCATTTTACCCCCGACTCGCTTGATGTGCGATGGGGTATACGATACTTGAAACACACTGCTGTACCAACAATCTTCTCCCCAGATGATGAGGTAACCTATTTTTATCTTTTTTTTTTTATTGTAGTACAAAGATAACCAAATATTGATGTAATACAGATGTTCTAATTATCTAATTATCTGTAATATAATCATATTTTATTTCAAAAATAGAATTCCTGTCCATTAAAATATTTTGTCAACAGGACTGACACAAAACAGGTGTGCGATTGCATAGCATAAAGGAAGAACAACTGACCATACTCTGACTGGAGCTTCAATATCTTTTTAAATGGGAAGTTACAGAAGCATTTACTATAAAAAAATTTAAATTCTTCATGAGAATGATTCTAATTTTTTTTCCAGTGCAATTAGTCTTCATATTTTAACATTCTTTTTAGGTCTTTTATTAACTGTACAGAAATACTGGCTTTGGAATGTATTAATTTCAAACTACACATTTCTCTTTCCTGTCCCTAACCTCTCTAACACCTAAGAGCTCCAGGCTGCCAAAGATAGCTTTTGGCTGCTTGTAGGCTGCCAAAGATATCCTACAAAGACTACTCCATCTTGTCTTTCACAGGATTGTAATATTGGTTACATAAAAGTACTGTGCTACACAGGCATCTAATCTTGATGAAAGCTATGCTAATTCTCTTCTAATGTGTAACTATCTTCCTCTGTATCATCACATTGGAGATGGGAGAAATGGAAGGACTGGAATTAAAGCTAAATTTATGAATCTGAAATATGTGGCTAATTGATTTTACAAAACAAATAATATTTAATCAAGAAGTACTTTATCTTCTTGGACAGCTGCAACTGTTGTCTAGACTGGTTTTGACTCTCTAGAATGAAAAGTAATCTTGATAAATCTCTCAAATATAAAAATGGAAAATCTTTCAACTTGTGGCAGTAGTAACTTAGCAGGAAATATCTTTCCTTTACCACCTCCCCCCTGCTTCAGTATATCCCTCACTTCCCTGTGCTGCTGTTGTAACAGGGAGCTTTGGAACTAAACTTTGCTGCCCCATGCTTCTGTGCTATTACAGGTAAGCTGTGTGTTTTCACCTCAAAGAAAAGTTGTCTTTTCCCCACCTCTCCATTCTTTCTTGATTTGCGTGTGACCACAGACCAGTCATAGTACACCTACAAAGATGGACAGTGGAGTTACAAAGGTAACAAACTTTTTACATAATGGTGTTGCTAGGAACATACCAACAGCTTCTCTAAATTGTTTTTGCATCAGCAATATATATCTGAGAAATCCCAAATAGATTTATAGAGTTTGGAAAAGTGATATCCTATGCTTCCTTTCAATATATCCAATCGCTTCCCCACTATCAAAAAAAAGAGAGATGCCAGTTCTTCATACCTGTGATACTGTGACCTTGTTTTGCTGGGATCTCACTTCTCTCTCTGGCATTACTTTTTTTTCACTGCACTTTTCTAAACATCAAGTCCTATGCTGTTGATATGCAAGGATTGATCAGCAAATCAGCAGTATCTGTTGACTTGACCTCTGTTTCTGTACGTGCCCAAACCTTCATTTTCTACATAGACTGAATATTCACAGAGATACGGGAAGCAGTTCTCCTTACTTTGGGGAAGAATCCTTTGTTAGTGTGTTCCTGACTTGATGTAGAGGAACAAGAAGCTAAGGCCCAAAGCTGCATTTGGAAAGCTGAGAGTGAAGAATTGTATATTTGCGTATTGTTCACCACCAGCTTGCTTTATGTATTACAGAGATGTGAAGGATATCTTCCCAGAAATGCTAAATGATTCTTCGTAAAACATTTCATTTTATTTCTTCCTCTAAATAAAGAATGTTTGTGGCTCAAGAGCGGTGTTAGTTGTCAGCATTTCAGTATCAGTAACGATTCTATATTAGCTTGCAAGTGCTTTTATTTTGAAGACTGACCTAAGAGTGTGAGGGCAGGGACTGATAGACAAGGAAGCTTTTCACTGTAAATAAGAGTCTTTCTTCAAACTATCCTGAGATTTGTTTCGGTGCATTTCCTTCAGCCCTAATTTCATTTCTGGTAGGTGAGGATTTGGGGGACAGTTACCTAACTTATTTCATAAGAGATTTGTCTAGTTAAAAATTATAGTCTGAAAAGGTCTTTTTGAACTGCTGGTAGAGCAGAGAAAGGGAAATACTTCATTGTCTCAAAATACTAAGATTTGAGAAAGTAAAGGTAACCAAATGAATTCTATTTTTGTATAAATTTCCTAGTCCTTTTAAGATTGAAGTTTCGTATAAAACCAAATAGCAAAGTTTAATGTATTTAGGAGACTTCAGACTACATACATACTTTTTGGAACATACACTTTTCTGTCATAATCCATTTTTTCAGCCTGGTCTCTCTTTTCTATTGTTTTTTTTTCTTTTTTCCCCCTTTCCTGTTTTTCTGTTGGGGTTTTTTTTTTGTTTGGTGTGGGGTTTTTTGCCTGGCCTATATTATATATAATTAACAAAGTTGAAATTACTGCTTCTTCTGTTTCTTTGTTCTGGGTGGGGTTTTTTTTTGTTTTTTAGTCCGCAGGCTAAACATGTACATGAGTAAACTTGTACAGGCTAAACTTTTACATGAGTAAAAGTTCTGCAGCTTGGTCTTTTTATAATCAGTTCTACTAGAAAAAAATGACACCCACTATTTTATTTTATTTTTCACTAACTGACATACAAAAGAGCTCGTTTGCACACTGATCTTAAATGTAATCATGTAGTGATGTAGTTAATGTGAAAGAGGGGGAAAAAAGGTGGCTAAAAAGGATTAGCTTCAAATTGTCTCTCTTTCAGTATCAACTTCTGTTTCAAGTCTTGTTAAGATTGCATTGTTCTGCTAAGATTTGTATCTATCAAAGAAGTAATTTATCAGTTGTAAAGTTTAATTTTCAGAATTGAATTGCTGGTTTGAAAATCAGCCTATGTGATTGTGCATGAATATGTTTCATTATTCAGCAAGCCTGTGTTCATAATCTATTTTTTGTTGTTAGATTCTGTTTGGCATATCCTGCATGAGTAAAAGTTTGCTACATCTTTCTAAAACAACTTTGGTGCAAGAATCTTGTATTGTTTAATATATTAATATATTTAATACGATGTTTTAGGTGGTAATAGGAGATGCTACCCAGTCTTTGTATATTTGCTTCTCTTCAAGTGCTTTTAAAATTACTGTCCTATGTAAAACAGTCAACATTCCTTAGAGTTCAAAAAAACGCAGACAACAAAACAAAAAACCCCCACAACCAAAAAACAAAACCAAAAACTGTAATTGCCATTAGAGCTTTAAAATAGTATTTTAACATTTAGGACCTGAAGCAAAGTTTCATAAGATGCTTACATGAATTTTTGGACCTCTGGTATAATTTTTAAACAGTGCTTGTCTAAATTACTCCTTATGCTGTACCATGCTATAGAATGAGATTTGCCTAATTGTTTAATTTTTCTTTTTTCTCCACCAGGAAAAAGATTCTTCTCAGAAGAGTCCACGAGAGATACAGAGACAAGGCCTGGAAGAAACAAATGTAGTGTCAGAGAAAGCATCTGTACCACTTGAACCTTGTGCACCAAAGGAAAGTCCTGTAATTGCAGAAAATGTACAGGAAGAAGCAGAAGTAGTTTGCTCAGCTGCATTCAGTAAACCTTTACATATTCAAAACCTGCAACTTCAAAATGAAGATGACTTTCAGGCAGGGAGTGTCATTCTTGATAGTTCATCTGCTCAGCATATACATCAACCTCATCCTGTTTTAATGGCAGCAGCAGTCCACAGCATGGAAGCTACCACTGTTCATGCTTCTGTGGAGGATCCAGGAGCCTGTACAGCTACAGTCTTGCAATTTACAGACCCTGACTACATGAATTCATCTTTGAAACGGAACAGTGCTGTAGGGCCAGTTCCTGACTACGCAATTGAAAATCCTGTCCCTCACGTTGTCTGCTCTGGTGAAGTACAACCAACAAGTGAAGATGCAGTTTTACTGAGTACAGTCACACAAAATATTGAACAGTTCAGTGAAAGTGAAGAATCTGTCATTGCTATTATTGTGCCAGCTGAGAGTCCAGAACAGCCTGAAATAGTAAATAGTTCTTTCCTGGCTGTTAAGGAAGAGTTTCTTGACACTGAGGAGACAGATATGATTGAATATGGTGGAAGGGAAATATTACAAACTGAGCATTCATACTGCAAACAAGATGTAGACAGAGATCACCTTTGGCAAAAAATTTCAAAACTCCACTCTAAGATAACTTTACTTGAAATGCAGGAAGTAAAAACTTTGGGGAGACTCAGGTCCTTGGAAGCTCTCATTGGACAATTGAAGCAAGAAAACCAGCTTTCTGAAGAAAAACTCAAGACGGTAGAAAATTGCTTTACAACCCTTGAAGTAACTATAATTCAGTAAAGGCTTTCACTGATGGTTCTAAAATATCTTTTTAGTCTCTTGGACTGTTCTTTTGGACAAATTAACTTTTGTTTCAGTCATAGTGTTTTAAACATCTAATGCAACATGTGTGACTTGCAAATATTCTTTAAAATGTTACATCAGCCAAAACTAAGTGGTAGACTATCGTCTGTAAAACAAGACTTGCAAGTAAGCTTTAAAAAAACCCCTCAATTGGGTGAATTTTTCTAAAAAAGTGACTGAATTGAATCGATAAAGTTAAGTTAACCCTTTCTAGCTGCAGCCTCCTCCGAAACATGCAACTCCTGCATTTGAGGCAGCAGTAGAACAGAAAGAAAAAGCATATGGGATGGACAATTATAAAACTGTTGTTGGAAAAAAAAAGTGTCCCAATTCTCTTTCAAATGAGTAAGGAGGTATGTAATATGCATTGTTCAGTGAGGCCACAGTTGCTCTCTAGTCTTCTGTTTATCTCACATTTGTTCTGATAGCTTTTTGTACACTTTGATCTTATTAAAATTGTTTCTGCAATAAAAGGTGTTGCCTTTTCATTTGGTTCTGGAAACGAAAATTCTCTAAAAATATTGTTCACTCCCCCTTATTGGTTTTTTAACTATTTCTAGTCATGGGATACCACTACAGAAGAGAGAGGGAAATTAATTTGCTTAAATGCTTGCTGCTTACTCTGTTTGCCACCTCTTGGATCTACAGTTTGCTGTACACGGAACCAGCACCAGATCATCCATTCCAGCTGTACATTGTGGCTGGATTGGATGATCATTGTAGATTCCTTAACAGCCGAACTATTCTGGGATATTCTATTCTACAAGGATTAGATTACTTGAGGAACTTGGTTGTGTTTTCCTTTATTCCAAAATTGTATCATCCCCACCACTACAAGTTCAGTCCAGGACTGGAGCAAATGGGTTCCTTCACAGTCTGTTATTCGTGTTCTCTTTCAGACACATTCTAAACTGTCCTGGTAATTTTTTCATACGAAATTGAGGATCAAGCAACACTAATTACAAAGCTGACCTCCAACTAGATAGATTGCAAACTAGTCCCATTTAAGAAAATTTTTGAGACTTAGAGTGTCTGTGCAGAAGTTGGGCTGCTGAAGCACAGAGCTGTAGGAGGTTAGTCTGTATCAGAACCAGTTAAGCTAAGTAAGCAGTTAGGCTTATTTTGTTCTTCAACTAGTTAACTTCTTGTAGGCTTTAAGCACAGGATACGCTTGATAATATTCCTAAAGGACAAAAAGGTCACTTATAATATGATGAATTATTTACCGAGAGCCTGTGACCCACTCATTTTATTCCCTGTTTTTACCTCATTTTCTTCTCTCTTATTTTCTCCCTTGAAACAAGAGAACACTCCTGTTCTGACTTGTGTGCTCTGAAATCACAAGAGATCCTCTAGAAACATTGCTCTTATGTAGAATCCAATCTGGTGAACGTTTTTCAGGTGGCTTCTCTGAACTGCACGCTTTGTAATTTTTGCAGACTAAGAGAACTTTCAAAGTGATTTACAAAATGCTATATGAAATTGCTAAATGATTTGGCAATTTCAGAGATTTCAGTAGTGTCACTGCAAATCCTCTGCTAACCCTGTATATTTTAAGGCCGACTGTGCAGTTCAGAAGTACACTGTAGGTTTTGGATGGCAACGAGAGCTTGGGCATAGCAAAAGAGTTGCTGTACTTCAAGCTATTGTCTCAGCAAAGCTCTATTCCCAAAGAAAATGTGGGGGTTTTAACACAGTATTTGCATTGCTGATATATTTTAGTAATAGTTTCCAGTATTAAAATTGAGAACATTATTTTTGGCATAGATATCTTTAAACCTGGGAGGACAAAACCACAAATGCTTAATTCTCCCTTTTTTTTTTAACAGAGTTTCTTGGAACTATTTCAGAACAACTCAGTAACTCTACAAGTCTGTCACTAGGTCTACAAATTTCCCTCCTATAGTGTGTTTTGGGCCAATGAGCTCAGGGTGGATGTATTAATTTAAAAATATTTAGCATTATAGGTGGCTATTGTTGCTTACAGGAACATACAACTGGTTCATTTGCCTCAGTAACAAGCTGACACTGAATTACTCAGGCTAATTATTATAAGGAAGGAAAAGTAGCATGTTGGAAATGACCACATCCCACTGAATTAGATGTTACATGTACATTTTGTTTTCAGTGTTTCCTAATCATAAACTACACAGCCTTTGCACACAATTTGATTTCACCAAACCTGATGGGCACCTGAAGGTGCTGTATTACTCCTTAAGATCCAGTGGAAACTGCTTTTGTACAGTCACAACCCAGCATCAAAGTAGTGCACTGAATCATCATTCCTTCTGTAATGTATTGGGCTTAATCTTGATCCAAGTCAAATGTCCTCACGTTTTCAATAATTTTGCATTTGCATCACCTTTTTTTAAACTTTTGACTTTCAATTTCCACTAATGTAATTAATTATTTCAACACTTTATAGATTTAACAGATGCAATCTATTTTATTAATTCACCCCTTGAACCGTTCAGGTTTGGGTTTTTTTAACACTGTCCACTGGCTACTGTAGGAATTTGGCATTTGCTTTCTCGTAGATACTCATTTCAATTTCACCAGTTTTATTAAACTTGCCTACAAGCAGTGTGGTTCTATCTGGAATAAATTGGTGCCCATTTCCCCTGATTTTCCATCTTCTTTATGAGGTGGAGTGTGAAGTTTTATTTCTCTCATTCTGAATGCAGGGACAGCTACAGGAGATTTTTTCCTTCTATCAGACTAATAAGTATCCAGGACTTCTGTGCTTTCTTGCATCAGTGGTGCAAATATTGACTGCACTCTTGCATGCATCACAAGCATTCATTACAAGTCTGTCTAGATCTCTCATTAGATGTCTTTGATCCTTTTTCAGTCTTTTTACCACAGTGAAGTTATAATTATTCCACTTAAACCCTCCTACTCTTGAGACTTGGCTCCTGCATTAGAAAAGCTAGCAGCAGACCTGGGCTCACTCAAAATGCCCTATTGGTTAGTAATTGTTACCTCTTTTCCGTTTTGCCCAAGCTAGTTCACGATGGGTGCGCTGGATGGGTGCCATGGAGTCCAGCTGTGCCCACGTCACCACAGGGCAGTCACCTGCTCTGCCTCCAGTGAAGGGACCCCCTGCAACTGCAGCGCTGCTGGGCTCTAATGGCACAGTTCTGCTCCTGCTAGAGGCTGCCTTCTCTTCAGTTAAGCTATATGCCACATTTTAAAAATTGCAGTTCCCTCGGTCTCCTAACATCTTCTGAAATGGATACATTTCCTTCATACCCAAGCACACTGCTGATTTCGGCCGGTACAGTTAATTTTCTTCACAGTAGCTGGTATGGGACTGTGTTTTGGATTTGTGCTCGAAACAGTGTTGATAACACAGGAAGGTTTTAGCTATTGCTGAACAGAGCTTACAAAGCCTTTTCTACCTCTCACCGCACCACACCAGTGAGGAGGGGGCACAAGGAGTTGTGAGGGGACACAGCCAGAACAACTGATGTGCCAACTGACCCCAGACCATATGGTGTCATGCTAAGCATATAAAGCTGGGGGAAGAAGGAAGAGGGGTGTGTTTGGAGTGATGGCATTTGTCTTCCACAGTCACCATTACCAGTGATGGAGCTCTGCTTTCCTGGGGATGGCTGAGCACCTGCCAGCCCATGGGAAGTGCTGAATGAATTCCTTGTTTTGCTTTTTTTGCACGTACAGCTTTTTCTTTCCCTATTAAACTGCCTTTATCTCAACCCACAACTTCTCTCTACTTTTCTGATTCTATCCCCCATCCCACAATGGGGGAGTGAGCAAGTGACTATGGTTGCCGACAGGTAAAACCACAGCACACACTTTGGTCCCCACTACCCTGCATACAATTCGATCCTGCTCTTACTGGATAATGCCACTTAACTGCAGGTTAAAGTCATACATGCAGATCTGCACTCCTGCAGTCCAGCCGCTATCCAGTGCTGCCTCAGCAAAGCACTAGGCACAGCCTATTCCAGCCTTTCCACGTCACAGTGAGATGGTGTAACACCCAGGGACCCCATCACGTTGCCGGGTGAGGGCTCACGCTGGCAGGGGTTGCCTACAGCCTCTGGACTCCTACAGCCATAATTAGTTAATTATGTCAATGACAGCGGTAGACCCTGTTTGTCAGGATGTGTTATTTCTAAACCCCCTGAGGTAAGTGCTCAAATTCCTTTGCTCTTCAGAGATTTTAGACTTCATAATGACAGTAGGGCAATGAAACCCAGAGCCTGCTTTTGTGAGAGATTGTGTCTGCCCAGTGAGAGGCACCAGGAAGGACCCACCTGCTTTCTGGGCAAACCCAGGAGACACTGTGAGCAGCAGACAATATTTTAACCCCCCAGGAAGAACTAGACAGATTCCACACCCAGCCTTGAGAAAAGTCTAAGACACAGGATAGTGGTGAGTGACACAATCCTTTTCCATGAAGTCCACAAGCAGGAAGCCTCATGCTGTGTTGTAAGGCTGGAGGGGAAATGGCACGTTGCACACATGGGCCTTAGGAGAGATGCTCAAGGCATGGGAGATGCTCAGGGGACAGGGAGTAAGGAGTGGGCTTTGGCATTTGCACTGGCAAGATGCTTTCCTGCGGGGCATCTCTGCAATGCTGATGCAGCACCAGTTGCAGGTACTGTCCCTTGTCTGGGTTCCCATATGCTAGGCACAGCTCAAATATACAGGGAAAACCAAGTAATGCACTGGAAGGCATGGATTACCAGCACCAAGGCAATAGAGAAGAGAAACAGAAAGGGAAAAGGACAAATTACATGCTCATTAATGACTTAAACATTAACTTAGATTTGGACAAAAACTATTCTTTGCTCATTTACAAAAGAATTTTATGACTTACTTATACAAGCTGATTTAAATTTCTGCAGCCTCAAGTGGATCTCTGGAAATGTTTTAGCATTTTATTCATGCTAGGTCTTGTAAAAATATTATTGCTCTATTTTCTCCTTCACTGAAACCAGCCTTTCTAATTTACCAGACCATTTAGTGCTGCAGAAGATGTTTCAGCCAAAATATTTTCCACAAAGGAAACAATAAGAACAAAACATCTAAACATACTTTTTCCAGTAAATATACCTCTTGTCATTATTAAATATTATGGGGTACATTGAAAAAGTCTTATCACCATTTAAATATCTGCCTTTCCTAAAGAGGGCACTTAGATTGGCATTTCTGAAAGCATAAAAGCAATTTAGAAGCCTGTTTCATAGCCATTCAAAATGGTTACACTGTAGAGATGCTTTTGGAATGTATCAATATTTATATATAAAACCAGTATATATTGCATGTATCTGAAGCAGCAATGTTCCCTGTAAGCAGCAGGTGGTGCTATTGGATCGTTCTGTAGGAATCAGACTAAAGACCTGCATCTAATTTTTTATTCTGTTGTTATTGAAACCATATGCAAACAGATTAACTATGGGCGGCAGAGGGAGGAGGTGTTTCCTTATATTCCAGATGTATCTTTAATAAAGAAGGGTAGTATATGAACAAAACAGGATGAATAATTTGCTTCAATATTACAAAAATAAAGCTTCAGACAAGAAGAAACTTATTTATATTCTGAGCATAAAACATGAAATTCAAGAGCCTTCTGCTCAAGGGAGTAGCAAAAGGAGATGTATTTGCTGTCCTTATGTGGACATGATTCCATTCCTCGTTTGTTGAAGTGGGTCAGTGATTACAGATTGAATCCCGTAAACAGTTTTGCATTGCTTATTTGCATATTAATCAGGATAGTAGTGTGAGTATTTAATCATACCCTTCATCAGGGGTGTCTGCTTTGCTACTCAAGTACTGCAGTCATGCTTTTGAAACCAGGTAGGTATGTGCACAACAGCTTATGCATGGCATAGTCACCTCTTAAATGTCGTGGGACAAATCTTGCTATGAGAATACACAACTTCAGATAATCAGAATAGGAGAACATTGGTAGTGCACATTCAAGCAAGTTTCTGTTTGCTTATTGCAGTGTTACTTTCAAAGTATAACAGATAATAAGGTGTTACAGTAAAGGTTAGAAGTACCCATGTGGTTTTCTGAAAGAATGGAAGAGGGCAGCCACAGGGGCATTGCAAAACCAGATGGTGAAGGAAGATGTGTCAAAGTAACCACTGGCTTCAGAGGCATAAAAGCCTCAGGGTGATCAGCTGCTCCACCACAGTCTCCTGAAAGGAACTGTCTCACCTGACTGGATATCTCCATCATGAGGTGCACCACAATTAAGCAATATTTGATACAAAGAAGAAGAAATGAACTGGGGAAATGCCTATTTATCTACTGACTATAGCCAGGGGGGTAGATATTTCAAATTTAGATATATGGTCTGATTCCAACAGGGTGAGGTTCAACAAGGCCAAGTGCCAGGTCCCGCACTTTGGCCACAACAACCCCCCCCAGCGCTACAGGCTGGGCACGGAGTGGCTGGAGAGCAGCCGGGGAGAAAGGGACCTGGGAGTTTGGGTTGACAGGAAACTGAACATGAGCCAGCAGTGTGCCCAAGTGGCCAAGAAGGCCAGTGGCATCCTGGCCTGTATCAGGAACAGTGTGTCCAGCAGGACCAGGGAAGTGATTCTTCCCCTGTACTCAGCACTGGTGAGGCCACACCTGGAGTACTGTGTCCAGCTCTGGGCCCCTCAGTTCAGGAAGGATATTGAGGGGCTGGAGCAGGACCAGAGAATAGCAACGAGGCTGGTGAAGGGGCTCAAACACAAGTCCTATAAGGAGAGGCTGAGGGAGGTGGGGTTGTTCAGCCTGGAGAAGAGGAGGCACAGGGGAGACCTCATCACTCTCTACAACTACCTAAAAGGAAGTTGTAGCCAGGTGGGTGTCGGTCTTCCGGGCAACCAGCAGTAGGACAAGAGGGCATGATCTTAAGCTCTGCCAAAGAAAGTTTAGGTTGGATATTAGGAAGAAATTTTTTTATGAAGAGAGTAATCAGGCATTGGAATAGGCTGCCCAGGAAGGTGGTGGATTCACCATCCCTGGAGGTTTTTAAGATGAGACTGGACGTGGCACTTAGTGCCATGGTCTAGTAACCATGGCGGGGTTGGATCAAGGGTTGGACTTGATGATCTCAGAGATCTTTTCCAACCTGGTCGATTCTATGATTCTATGATATACATATATATATCTTATAAATACCTGAAGTTTCCTAAAATAAATCTCACCTGTTTCAAAAGGTAAATCACTTTGAGTTCTTAGACAGAGACAAGTTTGAAAGATTAAAGGCTAATATAAAGTAGTCTGGCACAGCAGTCCTTCCAAACTGTGCCTCAGTTCCCTGTATGGGCAGTGGCAAGTTAAAAACCTTTCAAAACTCGAGGGGATTTTGCTCAGATATTTCATTTACAGAGATACAACCATTTTTTTCTCCTGAAGATTTTGAAAGACATCTCTATCTCTGTAAGAAATTTGTGGAAGTAAGAAAACTGATTGACCATGTGCCTGCCTTAGGTAGAGCACATCATGAGCACAAGTCTCAGTGCTGCAGAACATCCTCACAAGGCACTTGTCAGCCATAGTTCTGCATTGCTTCATGAATAATAAAAACTGGTTGTAGTCATAAACATTTGACCTCTTACTGCCCCTTGGGACTGAAAACAAACTTGTCACTGCTACAGCTTCACTGTGGAGTAATAACAAACACCACAAAGAGGTCTTTTTCAGCCATGTCTGCTTGGGGGAGCACACTATAGATCGCAAATACCAGCAGTCTGTTCTTCGTTGTGAGTCAATAGACTATGAGGCCACATAAGACTAGGCTTTAGGAGTTCTCAATTACAAGAATAGCTACTTGGAGATAATAGACATGATGAGCTATAGTTTCACAGCATGTAAAATATAAAGCTCTTTAGATCTTAGCAGCAGCTGTTACTAAACTTACATCAAAACTCTTTATTTAGTGTTTTATACGGTGAGAAATCCTGTACCATGTAAAGCTGGCTTTGGCTGGAGGGCAGTTATGGAGTACTCTTTTTTTGGCTGGGATAGAGTTAATTTTCTTCCTAGTAACTAGTGCAGGGCTGTGTTTTTTGGTTTTGTTATGAGAATAATGTCGATAACACAGTAATGTTTTAATTGTTGCAAAGTAGAATTTACCCTAAGTCAAGGACTTTCCAGCTTCCCATGCTCTGCAAGGGAGGAGGTGCACAAGAAGCTGAGAGGGAGCATAGCCAGGAGAGCTGACCTGATCTGGCCAGAGGGATATTCCATATCATAAAATGTCATGCTCAGTATATTAACTGTGGGGAGCTGTCCGGGGACTGCAGGTAACTGCTTGATGACAGCCTGGGCATTGGTCAGCAGTTGGTGAGCAGCTGGATGGCACATCACTTGCCTTTCTTGGGTTTTATTTCTCTCTCTCCTTCTATTATTTAATATTATTATTATTATATTTTATGTCAATTAACCTGTTCTTATCCCAATCCTTTTTTTTATTTTATTTTTTTGTTATCTCTCCCATCCCACCACGGAGTGAGCTTTGTGGTACTTAGTTGCTGGCTGGGGTTAAACCACAACATGGAGTGACAACCCTGTACTGCCTCAGTGTCTACAGACAGATCGTGAATACTCTCACAACATTGTATCAGCCTCCCCAGGGCTGGCTCCAGCAGACTGGCAGGATGTTTTCAGGAAACAGTGAACGTTCTGCTGCCACTAGATAAGGGTGAGTACAACAGCAGACTCTCTTTTCAAGCCAGTGCCTCAACCAACATCTGTAGAAAGGCATCCACTCCTCACTAGCAGCCCCTCTTCATGATGCAGTTATCTGTGTAGTCCCTTAAAAGGTGGGGGGACTCACTCCCAATGGGCTCAACTTCCCACCTGGTACAGAAGCACTGCATTTTCCAATTGTGAGGAGAGCACACATTCAAGGTTTGTCTGACACATAGGACATCACCTTTAGACTGAAGCAGGGACTTGACAAAGAAGCAACACCTGGACTGATGCTGGCTTTTATCCTTTTATTTCCTCCCCCTTATTGTATTAAAAAGGAACCAGTAAATCAAGCTCCTGAGACTTCCTGGGGTAGGAAATGCTGCAAGAAAAAAAATCAAAACACAGATAATGAACACAAAACTATGTTTCATTTATGGGCATTAATTAAAAGTAATAGCAAATCCCAATTAGATTTTTACTTAAAAATATATTAGAGACTGACACCTATCTGAGAGTTGCTACAGAAACAAGAGCTCAGCCACAGTTGCATTTGAGATGACTGATTTCACAACTTTTAAACACCATAAATCACTGTAATGAAATCATGATCATGAATCCAAATGAAATTGTATTTTACATCTTTCACATTAAAACCATCAATTTGCTTCTGCAACTATCCGTTTTGTGAGATTTCAATAAATTTTATTCTGTATTTTACTCTGGATCTGAAACTAATTTACTGCTTTATCAATGGGTTTTGATGTGTACTGAGGGATTGCAAACATTCTTTGCTTACCTTAATTTGTTGGTTTTGTTTACATTTTACACTGATCTCATTTCAGGACTTCAGGAACACAAATTCCTATTGCAAAATCTGTCACCAGACTGCCAGGTGCCTGCTTCTTGTAACAGGCATTGCTTTCAGCTTACATCTTTTTGTCTTACCTGAAAATCAAATATTAAAATTACAGGGTGTGGATACACACATGGCTCGTTGCACTGAAATGTTTAGCTTCCTTTGACTGCACCGTGGCTGGTGAGGTGAATTATCTTCCACCAGCTAATGTAAATATGTTAGGGGTTGTCTTTTTTAATGAATAGGATATCTCTTTAACCCACTTCATTCAAAATTAACTCTCCATTGTATCTGAAAGGATCTTGCTCATAATAATGTCACTGTGGGGGTCTGCAGCTCAAGTTCCTGCATTGTTGATAGCACATAATATGCAGAAATGGAAGGAAAAAAAGGAAAAGAATAAAATACTAAAACACAACTATGGATCTTTTCTAATTGTTTGTTCTGTTTCTTTGACAAATACGGATTTTTGAAATTTGACATATTTCCCTTCTCCATCAACAGCTGCATATATAATATAATAGTGGAAATCATTGTTCTAGTCCCCAGCATCAGAGACATAAAAGCTGGAAAGCTTTTGGGAGTTACTGTGAGAACTGCCTATTCTAAACACCTGCAGATTTGTTTAATTTTCTAGTTACTAATTACACACTACAGCAAAAAAAGTAATCTGACAGCTAAAGAAATATGGTAAGCTTCCCAAATAATGTTTTAGCTAGCCATGTGCTTTGGGTTTTAAATAAGTGTGTTTAAGAACAATTCAAGTATGAGCTTTTAATGTAAGTTTAATTGCAGATGAAATGATGCAGCGAGTGTCATGCATGCATATGACCACAAAGGCTGAAGTGATGGGAACTGATAGGGAGGCAGGCAAGTTTTACACTTTCACACACACATGCATGCCCACAAAACACTCAAGATATTGTACTTGCCTTAAAAACAAGAGAATATTTTAATAATATTACTAGAACAAGTCCCAGATACATTAAAATCTTCTCCCTCTAAGCGTGAAAAAACAACACATTCTTGGTTCCCAACTTTTATTGTAAAACTGCTTTTTATTCTTTCTACAATTTTCTAACAATAGATCATGAAGCAGTAATTAAATGTTATATGACAGAATGACATGTCCTGCCTTTCATTTCAGGACAGTCCTTAACACTGCAGTGTTTGAAATCAGTATTTCACGTTACCTCAACATTTTTCAGGATCCATAACCTTCTGGGAAATGCCCCTTACTGCTTTCTAATGAGCAAACGGATGGATTTTGAAACAGAAACAAGTTATCTTCCTGAAAAGCTATAGCTGGGAATGGATAATTCAAAATGAATGCCAGCACCTACCCAACAGCCCATGTTTCTGCAGCTCTCCAGAGAAAATACAGAAGCAGACAATATTTCAGAATTGCAGGGCCATTAAAAGCATTAAGTGACTGTTCATCTTGCTTTTCTTCCCAGAAGGATTATGATTTTCAAGGGATATGAGTGAAGGCTATAAACAAATGTAGGGTCATGAATTTTAATGATTTAAATGAATCCTGATATTCTTTGTTCACCACACAGACCATTTCCTGTCTTCTACAGCAAAAGTCCATTTCTGTTATAAAAAAAAGTTCCTGAGCCAGATGCAGGCAGGCAGCCCTGTGTTAGATCCCAAAAACAGTGTGAAGATGCACCAAAGACCTACTCGGATGTACAGCACTTAACACTTCTCTTCCTAATGCATGGCCCTCTAACATCCCCCTTATGCAAAATAAAGACTACGAATTTCTGCTGCACTTACCTCCAGCCCCTTTGCTTAGGGAAAAATGTAGGTAATCCCAAACATACGGGTTTTCATACTGTTGCGCTTTCCTCAAGTATTTGTATTTTTTAAGAAGAAGCCAAAGACTAAAGGTTGCATTTTTAAAGTCATTTATGTGTTCCACAACACATTGCCTTTACAAATCTGTCCAGTAATCTTTTTTATTCTCTGCAGTTCCAAAATGCTTACCCAGAGTCAGGGAGTAGTGTGCCAAGGCTGATAGTCTGTGCCAGTGGCCTGGAGACATAGCAGCCAGCCCAGCACACCTCCTCCTCACAACCAGCCTCCAGAAAGGGAGAGCAATAGCTGCTAAGACAAGGTGACACAATTTATCCAGCCTCAGGCCTGGGAAGATGCTAGGAACACTGAGAGAGAGCTGCTACCTTAGTCACTTGACATGGTGTAATATCAAAGCCCTTAAGTACGATGCTCATGAAATAAATGTAGATCTGAAATAAAGAGAACTGACCTCAATATATTCAATGTTTCATCTGAAAAGTGCTGCTTCCTCTTCTCCCTCCAAATATATCAGAACCTGCGTGAAACAAAATTCATGGTGAAGTCATGATGCGCCAGAGCTTGCTCCCAGCAGACTGTGACCCTGCTAGTTGCAAGGAGCTTTGGAGCAACCCCAGTGAAGGACAAATATTTGCTCTCTGTCAAGTTTGGTGTCACATCTGATGTTGAAAAGAAGTCACTATAAAGCAGCTCCTAAAGAAAGAAATGCAAACCTTCCCTTCCAGAGTGAAAATGTTTAAGTCATTTAAAAAGTGAAACCAGTAACCCACCACAAAATACCATAAGCAAAATGCAGTTCTGTAAGAACAGGAATCCTGACAAAGATGACCCACATATTTTGCACCATTTGCAAAGTACCTTTTTCCCTTATTGCCAACTGCTTACTTTTAGAGGAGCTCCACTAAATCACATGTACAGCATGCCTTTTGGCATCACACTTCGTCTTTATTCAAAACTCCTAAGTGGTCAGTATTTTCCGACTACATGTAATCTTTAGTAATAAATATTCAGATGATTTAATTCTGTGCATGTCATGTTTCTGTTCTAAATGTTTAATGCAAAGGGAAACAGTTCTCTTAAAACTGATTAAAAGCATTGTAACTGAAAACATTTATTTTAGATTTGAGCCAAAACATAAAACTAATATGAAAAAAGTAAGAGAAGAGGAACTAACTCATGATCCTGAAGGGACTATAAAACATGCTGTAAAAATACTTTTAAAGTGGTTTAAGAAAGAGTGAGGGCCAAACTAACACAAAATGTTAAACTTTGGTCCAAATTCCCTCATAACTGCAACATGACTGCCTACTGGCTTAATTTCCATTGCTATTATGAAGGGAACATGTCTCAGGGGTGATGGGCCCTGCAAACACACCCAGTAATTAATCTAATAGAAGAATCAACTAACGAGTAAAAGACAGATGATTTTACCATCCCTATTGTATAGATCTAGAACCACACAGGAAGATGGATGGCCTTGGAAAAGTTAGGACAAGACTCTAGATCTTCCAAACTGTAGATTCAGCTTCATATCCAGGCACAAATCACAAAACCACAAAATCCCAGAAATGCTGGCTTTAGAAGGACTCAGCAGGTCACTCGCTATGGTTCTCTCTCACAGCAGCCTTCCCCTTGCCAGCACTGCAGCCCTTATGCAATGGGATTCTCCAAGCTGAGCAGCTCCCTGCCAGGAGCAGGGGGAGGAGAAAGGTCCTGGTATTGGCATGGTCCACACTACCAGGATGAAACACTCTGTTCTATCAACAAACACTCCACAAAACAAAAGGCAGGTGTTCCCAGTTACAGTTTCTGAATATAATATCAGCACAAAGTTGTGCTTGTGTTCACACAAGGGTCTATAGACCAGGCAGCCATTATTTTATAGTGGAAGCCTTTTAAATTACTTTTTTAATTTTTTTTTATTATTATTTTTATTATTATTATTGGTTTTGCTACTAGTGAGAATCAAGGAAAAAAAAAAAGAATGAAAAAGATTCCCATCCATGTCCCAGCTCTACTACTTTAAGGCTGCAAAAATGACATTTTGATTTTGAGATGGCATGCAGAGCTTTGCCTCTACTGGATGGGGAGAGCATCATCATGATGCAAAGCATCAGAATCAATGGAGGGGAAATGCAAAGAGACGATGTGCTCTATTCTTTGACACAGCTTCTCACAATTAGTGCAAATGCTTTGGCACTAGCAGTTTATTTTTGCTAATACATAGAACTTACTTTACAATTTTTTTTTACCATTCCTTTTTAAATCTTCCCATAGCCATACTTAGCAAGAACAAGAATGAAAAGTAGGTGAAAAGCTCGAAAACAAGGGGGCAGCAGAGTCTCTTGCAGGCATTGTAGACATCCCAGTGTGATTAAGGAAAATCTAGGAACACCCACTTGAATCAGTGGCAGTGGAACAGCAAAATCCTCCCATACTAAGCCCTGCTTTGTTTTCAGATTCTGCTGCTGATCCTAATGAGAAATATCAACAGGAGAGTAAAAAGAGGCCTGGATATCAATTTATATTCTTCGGAGTAAACAGGGTCATTCCTACCTCTGATAGCATCCCCCAGGGTTCCCAGTTGCCTCTAAACTCTGCTTTTATCTGCCAGTTTTTAAATTCAGTCTCAGAAGTCAATCACCAAAATCCTCACAAATGATTTATAAGTATATCCGGATATATATTTATGTACAGGTTGAAGTTTGTTTCCTTAAAGGTAAAAACACCAAAAAATGTAATACCAGAAAGCCAACCTGCCACTACCACTTTTCAGCCTTTATTATGTATTTTGAGAGACTCCTGGGATTTGAGGCAGTCTCAGCATATTCTGATTAGAAGTGTGAAAACATGTTCTCAGGCAAAGAAAAAAGGGGTCAGTTCCTTTCCCCAGGGAAACTGAACTAATCAGCACACTATTTGCCCAGAAATGACTGAAAAGCATCAGAGAGCTTAAAGATCTTGTCATTGATAAATCCTCTTATTTCCCATATGCCATTCCACTTATTTCATTGGGTCAGACACTCACAACTATTAAGAACTTTGAGCACCTGATTCTAAAGGAAACCTCTGCTGTCAGCAGCATGGCTATTACTATATGCAAGCTGTCTTGTTTGACAGCCTTGGCTGCCCTTACGCAATCTGGTAGGCTGTAGACAGACACCATTTTCCACACAAAGCTTTTCTGCTTGAGCAGCTCCCCTCAGACATCACCACCAGCAGCACAATATGATATCCAAGTGAGCAGCTGCCAAGCTCATCAACATATCATGGTAATACTCGAGCATAAGGAGCAGAGAGGAGCTTACAATCTCCAGCGGACTAAGGGATCTGTACCAGGTTTATGTGGCTTGGGCTTAGCTTTTGACAATTTGCAGACCCCTGGGAGATGGTGTTTCAGTGGGCACCAATTATAGTGTCTCTTTTTGTTGAATTTTCACTGAGTACAAATTGTCTCACAGATATCTTGGCCCCTTCTGTAAGGTTTCATTTATTTTCTAGTGTTTTCCACTATTCTTTGCCATTGCCATTTAAGTGTAAATAAAATTTATATCATGATGGAGGGTAGCTAGGGAATACCCTGTTATTTTCTACAATCAAAATGCTTTCCAGGAACAAATAAGAATTGCAGACTTGCTAAGTCTTATGACTACGACATTTTCAACTAATACTAATCTTCTTATTTGGTTTCCCCAGCTGTCGTCATAGTGAATGGGATTCAATTTTTGAAGCAACTTGCTTATCTCTGAAGTCAGTGTTATCCTTTCACAAAATCCTTCGTGTGTTAAAAATTAGGGGAGCCATTCAGCTTTTACTGCTCCTGTAAGCAACCTAGGTAGTTCCAGCTAACCGCTGTATCTAGAATCATGTTCATTCTGCTTTGAGAAATAAACCTGCTGTTCAGCAGCCCATCTTAGCCAGAAAAGCTAAAACTAAAACAGTTTTGGACACTGCTGACAGCCAGCAACATTTTTCAGAACTGAGAGGAAGTGAGGATCCCTTTTGACTAGCTGAACCGAGGTCATTCTGATGTCATTCAACAGTTTGAACTAATTTGTCTCATTGTCCCTAGAAAACCCCTGCTACATTCAGATAGCCCATTTCAGCATGATGGGGCCTTACTCTTGTTTTAGGGTAACACACATGCTGAAGGACAACAGTTTATAAACAACAGTTTATTAAAAATATTTTCATTCTAATGTCTAAAGGTAGATTTGGCATTGAAAGAGTTACTTTGTTTATCAGTCTGGTTTACAACCAACCAGTTTCATGGCTGCTAATCACACTAGAACAGCTGCCACCTTCAGAAGAACATGTGTGTGCCAAGACGTCCGCTTGACTGCTTTGTAATTCCTCAGTACAGCTCCACAGGCTGCCAAGTCTTTCCTCTTGCATCTGAATCTCATGGCCAAAGAATAACAATTTTCTGAAATGAAAATTTGTAAATCTAAAGTACTGTCCAGCTAGAGAGAGTGTGTCTTGTAGCATTTTATACAATTTTGTAGTAATTCCAGTACCCATGTTTTCCCCACTCCTGAAAGCCCCAGCACTTGCCGGCAGCAGCACCTGCACAGCAGAAGCCCTCGTCATTTGCACAGAGAGAAGACCACACATGGAGACCTGCTCCAGGTGGTGTAAAAACATGGGTCACATGGCTCCACACGGGTCAAGCCTTGCTCTTGAGTTTAACCTGGGCCATTTGTTTTTCATTCTAAAAATAAAAGCTGCTCAGATGTTGTGCTGGCCGTGGAGATACACATGTTGGATTGGTTGACAAATCAGCAGTGTGTGATGGGTTTCTATCGCACAGGTGTCACATCATCACAACATCTGTAACAACCAAACGCATACTACAGAGGAAAAGAGATTAGTGACATTTTTTCATCAAGGTCTCTGTAGAGCAGGCATTCTTTTTCATACCTTACAAGTGTTTGAACTAATCAAAGGAGGTAGTGCTTCATGCAACAGGTAGAACTTCTTTTTTAAAAGAGGGAGTTTCAGGAAACTTGGTCGGAGGACACTGTGAGTGGAAGTTGTCTATTTGGCTCAGAAGGAGACTGACGAGTTGAAAAGACACCATCTGGACACCTTTCCACTGTTTAGACTCACCAAGTAAGCAAAATACATCCAGGAGGGTAGCAAGGAGATGTCATTTACATTTGCCGTGTTCTTCCACTTATGACCCCTGTTGGAGACAGAATGCCAGGCCAAGTGGCCTTTTGGCCTCAGTTGCTACAATCAGCTAGTGTTCTGACATTAATTTATGGTAATTACTGTGAAACTTTTTAATTATTATTCAAATGTAAGGCACCTTTAAAAAGGATTTTGCATACAGTGAAGTTATTAATTATTAATAATACATTATTAATTACATCTAAGGATGACTTCAATAGGACCATTCATGACATTGCATGACAAACCACTGGAAGAATATTTGCAGGACAAAAGTTTTGGGCATTTGCCATGTCTTCCATGCTTTTCAATGAGAAAAATTTATCTTGCTTTATATGTGTGCATGCCAGCAGTGACTCTGAAAATGCTTTGTTAAGGAGCCATAAAACACAGCTTTCTTTTCTCACAAACAAAAATTCAGTCTTGATCTTGCATGTTTTAGAATATGGAGAAAAAGTGTGTGCACAGATCTAAATCCATTGTATTGTCATAAAGTCTTCAAACTGGCAAAACTATTATCTCTTAAAACTTGAATCAAATTACAGGCAGAGGAAAAAAATGGAGAAACTGAACATTAATAAGATCGTTTCTATGTAGTCTGCTTCAGCACTATCCATGGAACTCCAACAAACATACAATCATTAGGATTAAGGGTTTCCATTTCTCACAGGGTCAATTTTCCATTTATATTTTACTTCCAGGGAGAAAACTCAGCGAACTGAAGTATCATTTGAAGTTTCCTTCAGTCACTTGTAAATTCGAAGTTGTGCTTTTACTTCGTTTTGCTGATACAGTCTATCATGAGACTGGAAGATATTAAAGACTATTAGCTAATCAAAACAATTTCTATGATAACATTCAGTTTCCTTAAGACAAAATCTTACCCTTTCCTCTCAAATGTGAAATGCTAATACAGACCGTAAACTAGTCATTCTCAGGGAAGAATGTAGTCCTAAAATCTGCTTTAGCAGGTACTGACAATAATCTTGAAGTTATCAATTACATACATAAAGAAATTTAAATTATTCTCATAAGAATGCAACTGCCACCTTCCAACTCCAATCCACAAAAAAAACACTAAAAAAGTTTGCACCATCACCACTAAGCATCATTTGACAATCCATCTCTCACCACAGCCAGCTATGCTGGGCACGAAGACAAGTGGCAAAGCAACAGATTCTCTCCAGACCCTTCCTTTTTCCTGAATGGCTTCATCATTTCAGTACGACCTTCAGCATCTTTCAGCAGCAAACAGCCCTGCTACTGCATGCCTTGGGGTCTCTCCATGCATCCATCAGCTGCAGGATGTGGTTTAGCTAGGGAGCATAGCTCCATGTAACACAGTGCACAGGCAGCAAACCCTCCGAGCCACCTGCATTTTAACTCTCAGCATTTCTCATCTGCAGTTCATCTCTCTCTCATAGTTGGTTACACTCTTTTTCTTCATTCTTTACCTTAAATACTGCATTTGAAAGGGTCTTACCAAATTGGAACAAAGGAAAAAAATATAAAAGCAATAATGCTTTTTCTTGACTCATTATTCTCTTCATTTTCCTGTCTGATCACTCACTAGCAGCTTTTGCTACTTGCAGGAAAAGGTTGGATTTTTGTTGTATCTTAATATTGCATCTTTAAATTTTTTGCCGTTGGTTTATACAACATTAAATGACCTTGCAGATACTTTTTGAACAGTTCACCTAGGCCATTACATATATTCTTTTAATAAAATACCTTATGATCCCATGTTTAGAAGGCTGGATAAATATTTTTCAGCTTTGGCATGAGTCTTCATTTCAAGCTGTGGAAGCCATATCTTACCTCAAAGAGATATGGCCAAAGGTTGTAGTTTCAATAAACACTTTCGTTGATGCTCTGAAGTGATGACAGGTGCTAAGCAGGTGCTGCTTTGATCTACCCTCTTGAAAGGGAGACACAGGAGCCACTTCTTTATCTTCAAGTTAAAATAAGAAAATTATTCTTTGTTCAGTAATTAAACAGTAGCAGTTACCACCCAAGTGATTGACAAACTAGATTTATCTGGCAGAATAGAAGATGAGGTGAGCAGATAAGAATGTTCCTACAGCATCAACTGCAAAAAAACCACCACAGAAAACTGCCTTCTGCTGGTCCTCCCACCTGGGTTGAGGGAAATGCACTGTTGGCTGCATTTCTGTAGGCAGAGAGGGTTGTGCTGAAGATGTACTTGAATCTTTGAAGAATTTATATTCCAAGGAAAACCTTTCTAACAAGGCACTGATTATTTTGTGCCAACTGGCAGCACTTTCATTAGTCATGCACAGCTCATAGCATTTTGCAAGAAGGGAGACCACTGAGATGATGTTTTCAAACATCACCAAAAAAAGTTAATGTTCTCTGTGAGGAAGCAGAAACAACTTTTATGTGGCTGTACTGATTTTTACAGAATATTAGTTTTCCTTCTCAGAACACCCTAACATAAAACAATAACAGAAATTCTACATTAACTTGTGCTGATAATAACACTCTATATAATACACCTGCAAACACCAACAGGAAAATGACCTATCAAAACATAAATGAGAATTCAAAGAATTGGGAGTGCAACGTATGTCTAGCCTACATTCGAATTCCTCCTATTTTCACATAGAATCATAAAGGTTGAAAAAGACCTCCAGGTTCATTGAGTCCGAACTTTGACAAAACATCTCTAAGTGCCATGTCTTGACCATCTCCAGGGTTGGCGACTCCATCACCTCCCTGGACAACCTATTGCAATGCTTAACCACCCTTTCAGGGAACAAATTCTTCCTGATGTTTAGGCCTGTAGTTCTCTCAGTCCTCCCTCTGCCCCTTTTTGTAGATGAGCTGATGCTCACATTAGCTAACCTCTGGTCATCTGCGACCCCTCCCATTAACCAGGACTGATGATAAATGATAGAGAGTGGCTTGATGAGCTCTTCTGCCAAGTACCTCAGTACCCTCAGGTGAATCCCATCCTGCCCCACAGACTTGCGAGTGTTTAAGTAGCACAGCAGGTTACTAACAACTTCCTCCTGGATTGCAGTGGGTCTGTTCTGCTTCCCATCCCTGTGTCCTAGCTCAGCTGGGTGGTTGCTCTGAGGATAACGGGTCTTTCTGCTAAAGAATGGGGCAAAGAAGGCATTAAGCACCTCAGCCTTTTCCTCATCCTTGGTTGCAATGTTCCCCTCCATATCCAATAAAGGATGGAGATTTTTCCTAGCCCTCCTTTTGTTGTTCATGTATTTATAAAAACACTTTTTATTATTTTTCACAGCCCCCTCCTCTTCCCTCCACTTGCTGACCCAGACAACCAGAACTGGATAATAATCAGAAATCTGAATCAGTCCAGGGAGTCTTCCAGTAATATCTCTTCCCCAGGCAGGCAGCAAACTTCCCAATGGGATGGGTCCAGTTGGCATGCAGGGCCCTCAGTGTTCCTAAGAAAGCAGTCACCTACAAGAATTACCCTTCTTTCTCACCAGTTGTAGTTGTAACGCATGGAGTTGACTGACTTGCTCTGGGCAACCGCCAAGACAGACTTCTACTATCATATTCCTGACCCTCAAGTTCAAGAGCTTCATATCTATTCCCACACCTGGGATGCTGAGGGAGGCCAAGAGGGCGTAGCTATGGTGATTTGGTAGTGTCTGTCTGACTCCTTGAGACCTAGAGGAAATGCGTATCAAGCAGACTAGGACCAAAGACAACAGAAGGAAGCAATGTAATACAGTGGGTAAAAATAACTTTATCTCATGCATTTGTTTGCTTGCTTGCTTGCTTGGAGTTTGTAATACTGTTAAGTAGTGGTTTTAATAGGAAAATTCATGTTTGTTAGAAACTTCTAAAATAAAAGAAAAAGAAATCTTCATAAACTGACATAAATTATCTTTAGCTGGAGTAGGGTGTAGAAGCCTGGGAACCAGCTTGTTCTGCCCAGCCCACACCTATGCTCTGCTTGAAAGCTGCCAGGGAAAGAAAACCTGATCAGTATCACAAATTACCTAAATCCCTCATTCAGGGATCCTAGACAATTAAAGTACACTTTGGTGTCCTTTCTTTCATGAAGCTCAAAAATATAAGGGATAAATCAATAGGGAAAAATGCAACAGAAGCTTCACATCTATCCTCATGTCTGAGTTCCTCTTTCTCTTGTGTTCCACTCTGGCTTTCTTTTTCAGCCAAAAAAAGAAGAATAGATCTTCTGGTTTAAGACCTGATTTGTTACAGTTCTATCAAATTACTCATTCTACCAGAAGAAGAGTGTGGGTCTAATCAGAGTGAACAGAAAATCTCTGCAAAGATTTCCTTGTTTCCCAGTGGAGTCTTGTGTTTCTGGGACACAGTTCAGTAGCTGGACATGTGGGTGCATCTTAGCAATCACCTTGGGAATTCTAATATTTGATTTGCAGGCATCTGTACACAGCCTGATTTTGGCAGGGCAAATACATGTATTAGAACAAGGAAAAAAGGCTTGTTCAAACTACCTCTCTAGACTGTACAATTGTAATTTTTTTGGTTCCTACCTGGAGATTTCCAACATCTTTGTAATCAATTCTAACAGTCCCACTTTTAAGAGAGATAAAAAATGCCCTTTATTAACTCAGTGTATTTGAATGGGGGGTTGTGGTTTTTTTATAACAGTTTTCTCCAATGCTTTACCTTGAAAAATAGCAGCAGCTACTAATAAATGTAGTCAGATGATTAAATGAAATGCTGATCTTTGCACTCACATATCTCTAACCCTCTAGAGGAAAACAAGAACTATATTCAGAGACTGTGTGAGTTCTCTCAGCAAACAGGGCTCGAGAAGATACTGTTCCTTATTATACCTATTCAGTGGCAGCACAGGGACAGTACTTTGTGTCATGTAGGAGTTTAAGTAAAAATGTCATGTGCCCTGGCTTTCTCTTTGACAATTTGTCATCAAAACAAATTGCTGCAAAGCATTTTATATATAAATGCATTTGCAGAGATTTGTATCCAGGCAACAGTTGTAAGCTTCTAGATAAATTGCCAATTACTCATTGCTTGTGAATTAGTTCCAGCTAATTTCTCCTAGCAAACCAGGGCTGCATAGACCTGATAAAGGGAAGTGATTAAAGCCCATTTTAGGTAAGTTGACAGAACAAGTATTGTTTAACCAGTCTCTGGCCCTGCATTTCCTGTGGATTATAAACTGAGAAGGACTCCTGTGTGATATTCTTGGCAGTGCTGTAAATTCTGACTGTTGCAGAGTTGCTGATGAAGCTGCACATTTCTTTTCTGTAGATGAAAATGCTGCCTATTATTTGCACTCTTAATTATAATGATAATATAAGCAAAGCATAAACCAGCTGAAAAAGCATCCCAATAGAAAACAAGTAACAAGGTGAGTACAGTCCCCCATGGAAGATGCCCCAGTGACCCCAAAACCTACCCATGGCTACTGGTGCATAAGAACAGAGTGCATGCTTTTGTTGTAAACTGACCACAGCTATCTCTAGCTTCAGGATATAGTTTGTGGCTAATGTCTCCAGAAGACAGAGATAACCCAGAACAGTTTTGAAATCACTGCTCTATTTGCAGACCGGTTGCTGGACTTTGTGGTCTCATCTCTAATGGGAAGTAAAATGGAATGGAAGCTGTTTCTTGATTCTGAAACAAATGCACTGGCACAGTGCAGATATACATCTAAACCCTCTGATTTGCCCTAAATAAAGCAGTTATATTAGCAATACATAGAGACCAATATTAATATATTATCATATTATCATATAATTAGTATTAATGCATTGATTGTTGTCTATATAGTAATTATTATCTACATAATAATTAATAGTATTACTCCATGACTATAATATTCTATTAAACTACTATATCAATATTTATGCATTAGATAAATATATTTTATTTATTACATATATTCTATATGGTAAAATAATGTACTAATATTACTACTATGCATAAAATTTAATATATTGACATGGCTGTTTAGGGATGGTCTCTAGCTTGTGGTAATCACCCAAAGTCCAGAGACTGTTTGGGAAGTGAAGCACTAGCTGACCGAAGAACTGGGCCAAAATCTGTGCAAACATTTTAGCAGATGGTGAACACATACCAGAGCTCAGCCCTGGCCCTGTTAATGTGCTAATGCACACAAAGCCTCTAATGCCTTCAGCCTTAGACATATGCCTCATAAGAGACAGATCTTCAGTTTAATCCCGTTGGATCAATATGGCTTTCAGGACACCAGCCACGGACAGAGGAGGAGGAAGTGTTGTCTGGACTTGTGGATCTGGAAAGAGAGGCAGACATGAGGCTTTTACAAGTCACCCCATATTGCACCTCTGGGGCAAATATGGCATGAACAGTGCCCGAGTAAAATGTAGTTTATATCCTGCACCTCCTGACTCGGGAAAGCCCGACTGAGGATGCTCACTCTGCGCCTAAGTCTGAAATACAATCACTGCTTCTTTTCGGAAGCAGATCAGATAAGAGCCTGTCTCAAAGACCTGCATGATTTGTTTCTTTCAAAGAGGGTGCAGGGAGCCTATCAGGAAGTCAACAGCTTGAAATCGGAGTCCTCTTGTCTGAGGCTGCTGAATATGTATTTGATGCTGATAGAATTTCAAAATACCCAAGAAGGAGCAACATAGAGCTTCTGCATGTATTCAGCCTTTTTTTTTTCTTTCCTGTGCTTAGATGCTTTTATCTGAAAGCTCTGTAGGAAGAATTTTTCTTGTCATATTAAAAAATGCTAATTTGTAGAAACTTTTAATAAAAACAAACTGCCATGACAACAAATCCACTTCAATTCACATGAAAATCAACTTATGAAGGATGGCAAGAATAAGTGTCTTTAAAGCACTGGAATGTCTTTGCTTCCCTCTTGAATTAATATACCATAATATTCACAATATATTCTAATAGTGCATATGTTCTCTATTTGCAAACATTTGTCCACTGAAATTATTCAGGATTAATTTATTTGGGCATAATCTATATTTAAAAAGCCACATAAAACCCGTAACATGGGAACTGTAAAGTTTATAGTAGGTTGTTAAGATACAGAAAAAACTATTCATTCACATGCAGAAACATGCTGTGTCTCACAATAGCTCTGATTGTTATTAAGGCTTTTTAGCATTTAATTAGAGCAATTTGATTTTTAAAAGCTTTCTTTTCTTTCAACCCTTCCAGGTATTATGCCTTTTTTGGTTGTCTCCTACTAGTTTTGTACAGGACTTCAATAGAAAAATATCTTGATTTTTACAAAGGCAATTGTAAGTACACCCCAGGTCTTGTTCCTGAATGTGAGTTTATTTCTATATCCCAAGCCAATCTTCTCACTTATAAAATAGATACTTATATCTAAGTCCTGTAGTTAGAACTATTTCCAGTGGCTCTAGTAGGATTTAGATAAAGTTTTAAGTAAGAAAACAGGAATAAATCTTCTATGTAATTTGTCTCTTTGCTCCTCTTTTGTGGCCCAGTGAATACATGTATAACAGAAACAATTCACCTGTCTCCTTCCTTAATACCACTGATGGTTAATATGCACAAGAATGTCATTGAGCCCTCGTTCATGTTCTGTATTCTAGAAGTAGGGACTTCTGTATTCTAGAAGCCAGCAGAGAGACATAGATTTTAAAAAACAACTTGCTTAATTCACCTTCTTAATCAGTAAACAGTAATGCCATGTTTCTTGAAGGCCCCAAGAGCAAAAGCAAAATCCCCCTCCTCTCTTCCTTTAGTTTTAACAGGACAAGAGTTCCCTCCCAGCTACAGACTATTTTAAAACTAGTTTGGATATATTTTCCTAGCAGATCCGACAGATTGGAAATACCACTTCTAACTCTTAAATGATACCTCTCCATCCATAGAAACTTGTTTTCCTCTTGTATTTATAGCTAATGCGTATGTAGGGACATCTTTACCAGAAACATTGACTCAGTTGATTAGCTTACCAGCTGCTACTTCTCACCATGGTTGTTCAGCTTCCACCATTATCTATCCTGAAAGCTAGATTTGCCAAAGAAGAGGGAGAATATAAAAATAGCTCTTTTGTTAAATAAGCTATAATAGTTGTTTAACTAAATAAGATCCACTGTGCTTTGGAAGGAATATATTTCCTGCTCCCACATTCTTCTGTTTCAATTCTTTCACTTCAGTTTCTCTACTTAGACATCAGCTGTGTTTTCTTCCTTTGTTATGGACTATTTCTGTTGGTATCATTGGTTTGCCATTCTTATCCGGCAGTGCATCTGTAGGGCTTCTATGGTGGCTATTAAGCTTCTTTAGAAAATCCCTTCCCTTAAGCCTCTTCACAAAAATAAGAGAAGCCGCATATATATATGGATGCTGGGTTTTACCCCTCAAATTTTCTTTGGGGGGCAAAAAAAAGAAGGCATTTTCATCTTTATTCAGACAAAAAAAAAAAACAAAAGAAGGGTAATTATAGGTGTGAGCTTCAACCATCAAACCACTTACCAGGGAATAGTTTGGGTTGTTGATTTTACTTGCCCAAAAATAACATTTTTGCTAGAAAGATATTATCCCTGAATCTGTCAATATACTTCCAAGGAGCATAACGTTTGCTTTTGAAACAGATTAAAGATGACAGGCTTTGAGGAGGAGGTGAGGGAGCTGAGGAGGAGTGTTAGGACAGCTGATCTTGAAATTCACATTTCAGGATTTTCAGGTACCCACTCCATATTTCAACCTATGAAGTATGATGAAGTGTAACATTCTAACCTCCTTCTGGCATTCTTTTCTTTTTTCCCTGATTTCACAGAGAAACACCTCTACAAAAATGTTGCTTTCAGCCTCTGCAACATTCTTGAAAGTCTAGCAATAAATAACATACTAAACCCCAGGCTACAATATTTAAAACATTTGCAGGAGAGCAGTATACCGTAATATGGGGGTTTGAAGTCCACCATAGGTCCTGAATCTAGCTAGCACCCTCCTCATACTTGAAAAGTGGAGCAGAAGGAAACTATGAAAGTGATGTCTGGCTCCTCATTATTTATGAAGAAAATTCTGCAAGGCTTCCAGTCTTGTGATATCTCTGGGACATGGTTATGGGGTGTTCCAGCAGCTGTGCAACCACATTGAGGCTGACTTTGAAGGTTTCAGTCAGGAGGATACAAGGGAGAAGTGAATGCTGGAAGCTGGCTAGGCAGGAGTCCTGTTTACTTATCTTCTTAGCCAGACTTTCCCAGGATCCCTGAAGTGTCTATCTCCTTAAAGTTGACAGGAAAAATGCCTCTAGATTGAGTAGTCCTAATCTTCTGTTTGCATTAAGTCACAGACAACCCTTTCACTACCGTTTTAAATGGGAGTTAGACAAAACCCGAAGCCTAGCCAGAAAGGAATTTTGGAAGCTCTTTTTTAACTGGAGAGGAGTTTAGTGTCCTGTCTCTCCTAGTAAATGTTCTGTCCAACCAGCAGGAGAAATTCTTAGACTTCTGAACAAATATGAAACCAAATTTAATAAAACTACTCTTGACTGCATCCTCTTTAATTTATTGAAATTGCCAAAGGCAACATCTCAGACTAGAGGAAGTGAATGATTGTTAAATGGTAGTATTTCTGAAGATTAAGTGAACAGCTATGGAGAGTTCATTATCACCAGACTAAATTAGTCTAAATTGGAAAACATCCCAATAAGTCAGTTGTCTTGGCTAAGCCAATTTCAATGAAGTGGAGAAATGGGACCTTCAAGCAAATACAGAAAGAGAGCTAAGTATAACCTCATGTTATATAAAGCTGTACCTTTGAAAGACTTTTAGAAGGCATTCAGGTGAGTTAAGGACATTGAATAAAATATACTTCCGTTCAGCCTTTGGCTGTTAGCAATCATTGAACCCATAATCAAGAGTGTCAGGCATATTATATAACAGGAATAAAATCAAGACAGCTCCCTAAGATGAAGGCTAGAATGAGTAAAGCCCCTGCAAAAGTGAAGACTTATAATACAAAATTATAGAACACAATTAAAGAAGATTTCAAGATACGTAACAAACCACAAAACCTACATTAAAAATGCCTAATAAGCCAGTGAAGCTTTATCTATTCTACCTTCAGTCAGGCATAAGGGACTAAAAACTATTCCCCTAGATCTGAGTAGTTCGACACATGGCACTGTATACAACAGCCTACAGGCCTAGAGTAGGCTGAGGGGGGAGGTGAGGGTTGTAAAATTGCCAGAATTTGTGTAAAACCCAGTATTTCAGTAAAATTATAAGGCAGAGGATCAAACAGAACAAGAGTTGTGATGTGTGTTAAAGAGCAGTTCTTCAGCAGCAGTTGAAGTGTTCTCCACAAACCCCGGACCAAAGCTGAAAAAGCCTATAAGCTGTATTTAATTCTACTTGCTCTAATAATAGACTTAGAAGACAAGATGAATAGGTTAGTTGCTCATTAAGTTGCAGAGTAATTCCATATTTTTTCCTCAGTGGAAAATTCTTGTACCTTTGCATGGAATGACCTGCATTTATTTCATTGTACAAACCTAGTCCTGGTAATAGTGCGAATAACCAGCAACATTTCTACTCTCTTCTATCCCTGTTCAAATAATATCAGTGCACACACACACATTTGCATTAGAAAAGGACATCTGTGGACCTGCTATTTCCATTGCTGAGCAGTGCAGGAGAATTTTGAGTAAATTCACTAAAACTTTCAGCAAGAATAACTGGACTGTACTGTGCACAGGATCATCCTTCAATGCTGTGTGATTTGTCAGGCTTACGATCTGAGCAGAAAACTGAACCTAACTGTCCCCTGCCCTGAACAAATAGTCTCAGCATTAGAGTATAATTTCAGAACTAAGCAGCACTAGTGATCCACCAGATAAGGAGCCTTTGGCACATTTGAGAAGGGAACAAACTAAATATTGGTTCTGTTCAGCTCTCTGGTGGAAAACAAAAGGAAAAAGAAAAAGAGAACCATGTCCATAAGAAAACTCAGCTTTGGAGAGAAAAATCCCAGAACAGAAGAGTTTTAGGTCTTTCTTGACTATTTGCTTGTTGGCCTGTGTGGGCCTTGACATGTCCTTTGCAGTCCACTGGGTGTGTAGGCACCCCGTAGCAGAGCTCTGTGGTCCAAGTTTCTTTCAACAACCTGACTCATGGCAAGGTCCGCAAAGTCCTTCCATGGATCTTGCTCTTTATAAAGCTGATGTGTAACACTGGAAAATCTATGCTGCCTATGCTTACCCCACTACTCAATAGGCAGGTGTTGAAAGTCAAGACAACACTCTGAGAATGATGTCTTAATCTCCAAGGCATGCAAGAGTTCTCAGTCTGTCCTACATTTTCCTATTGGACCCGTGCACAATTTTTTATAAACAACACTGAACCAGACTGAATATGTAGTATAATGTAGTTTCATTTTCCTCAAACAGCTTTTCCAGTGTGTTATTTACACATATTATACGTTACATATATGGCAGACCCCATGAAGGAAAGTAGATGGAAATAAAAATCAAGCTGTGGTATAGTTTACTTGTTTCCATGTAAGCAGTTCTGTGTTGGTATATCTTTAGCTAACCTGAAGGGCTTATATGCTTGTCTATATTGCTTTATCTATCACTTTGACTATACCTGTTTCAATATAATTAGCACACAACACACAGAGTACGAATTTCCAGTTTTCTGTGTGCTACCAAACCACATCCTATGCCTGGGACAGGCTAGTGGCTTTTTAAGACCATCTTCTGTGATCCTAGTTAATTTAGGACAGCAATCAAATTGGCTCTGACAACCATCCCAAGCAAACGAGAGTTAAATGCAGCATAGTTTTGCTAGCTTGAGATCCTGGTCATTAGACAATAAAATGTTGCTAACAAAGTTTCTGGCTGACACTGTAGCCAAGCTGCGTGTTGGCCTGTTGTTGAATGGGGGGGATGTGACACCTGAAGCAGCATTTTCCTCCACGCTTAAAGATGCAACCCTCTTTGAAGCACACCACAATGTCTCCCTTGTAGTCCTGCCTCTTGCCACCCTTTCTAAAGCCTGCGTTGTAAAAGGAGCAAGTTGTGTCTTGACTTTGGATGCACGTACACTGCATCTGACTGAAGGGAAGAGTGACATGTCTTCTGTTCAGCATCTGCATTCCCCCTCCTTTCTCTCGCTAGAACTGTCATTAATCTGATGAATGACTGTGTTTTAGTTTCATGCAACTAAGGGGAAGTTATCTTGCATTTGTCATTAATATCTTAAACAATGTTTTTTTACTTTCCTTAATTGAATGTTAGAATAAGAGGCAAAGAAGGAAGTGGTTATTTGTTTCTTGGTCCAGCTCCTCTAGAAACAACCTTCTAAAATCCTTTAGAAATCCTTCACACTCAAATAGCTACATTCTTTCCCTGCATTTACCCTGACATTCACTTATCCAAAATATGATTTATTTTCCACAAAGGATGATGTAGACGTTATACAACCCATTTTCAGACCTGCTGCAAAGCTTTGTTCTAAGCCATTGCTACAGCCTTCCACAGGAAATCAAGATTATTCTTATCCTGCTGCTATTTACTGGACACAGCTATCTTAGAATGATCTGAACCCCACTGTATGCCATTGTTTATAAACAACAAAATCACTTATGTATGCCAATAATCTCTGTCCAGGTGCCCTTTTCTTCTTTCTTCTTCCTTCCTCCCTCCCTCCCCTCCTCCCTCCCTTCCTTGTTTTTTACTACCTTCTTTTTTTCCTACCTTGTTTTTTCTTTCCTTCTCTTTTTTTCTTTCCTTCTTTCTCTCCTCTCCCCTATCTCCTCCCCCTTTATTTGAATGGCAGCAATCAGATTTTCAGAAACAAAAAAAAAAACAGTTGTTTTGTGCTGACCACTTGGGAAAAAGCTGCTACCTAATTAAGGGACCAAATGAATCCTTCTGGGCTCTACCTTCCGGATCTCCTTTATTGACATTATTCCACCTTATCTGAAGATACTGTTGGAAATCAGCAAGGCTCCCTGGTTGACATGAAAACAGCCCACAGAATACGTTCTACAGAAACTTCCACAATTGATGCTGCTGATGCTGATGGAGATGAGCAAGCAGGAGAACTTCCAGTTTATTTTTACTTCTTCTATCATTCAAGTATTCATTCAAGCACATCTGTGTGTTTCTAAATGCACTACAGTGTTGGATGATGAGCCTGTTGCTAAGCTACAAACAACATGTCCTTTTTTATGTCTAAAAACACATTTAACTTCTGTATTTAATGATTCTTCCTCTGTATTCTAAACCACACATGACTATTGCAGAGCACCTTGAGGATCCAAGAAGATGTTATTAAGAGTGTTACAGAATCTGGGATGAGGCATGAGTTTTCCTGTTTCCTATTTCATACATGCTGTTTTTTCTTGGCAACCATAGGAAATACAGCTGGAAAGGACTTTAAAGTTCATATTACTTATCTGTCTGTATAAGGCAGGATCAACTAAATAGCTCTTGGGGGACATTTGTCAATCCAGAGTCTGGAAGTTTATAGTGATAGAGATTCTTTTACCTTCCTAGGCAACCTAATCCTACGCCTAAATATCTCCACTGGAAGGTATTTCCACAATATCCAACCTAGATATCCCTCATTGCTCTTAAAATTCATTAATACTTTTATTAAATGCAGTTCATGGGTGTTGTCTGACTACACATATTGAAAAAGCATAGCCAACAACAGCAAAATTGCAGACTACAAAAAGACAGTTATTTCCAATAAATAAAGGCAAGTGCTGCTCCTGTTTCAAACAGATGCAAGTCTCTTAAACAGTTTAAAAGGGAAAACTTCCATACGATCAGAATTCTGTGCCATAGAGGAGATCTGATATGAGTTTGAGGGATTATTGAGGGAAGTCAACACGGAGACCACGCTGAAAACTTACTGCAATTTTATTTTCCCACTTGTGCAGATTGCTCCACATAAGTACAAGTGAGTAAAAGTGAACGTACACTTAACTCCTTACAAAGTCAAATCCTTGGCTGATGCAGGCCAGAGAACCAGGTCTTTGTCAACAAAAGTGGATAAAACACAGGACCCTACAGTCCTGTATAAGAGTAGATTTTCCCTGTCATAACAAGGAAAATTGCAACAACCTGCTTCAAAATGATACCTGCACAAAGCCAAGGTGGTGATGGATTTTTAACACTGTCACTGTGAATAATGTATTTTTAGCAGCTGAACCAGAAAAAGAAAAGATCAGAAAATGAAGCAAAAAATACACAAATGGTAGTACCAATGAAGTCTGATGCCTATAGATTTATATATAAAGCATGGATTCTCTCCAGCCTATCCATCAGGTCACAAGGATGATCTCTCTCATCTGTCAAGATATGACTTTCATGAAACATGTAGGACCTTATCCTACACTCATGTTTGGCCAAACAAAAGTATTTTCCATGACAGACACAGATATTTCACCTGCTCTGATCAGGAAGAACTCCAAAATTAGGTCAATGTTAAAATTATTGCTCTAATGCTAACAATAAACAGCACTTGGAAAATACCACAATGAAATATTATGGCATTTTAAATATGAGAATGAAAATCACAGCCTCAAAAAATACACAGAAAAAAAGTTAAACTGAGTCCTTATTACCAAGAAAAAAAATCAAATTAAAAAAGCAGACTACCAAGAAAATGGCACTGTCTAGCTCTCAGCAGAATGCATGTCCTACCCTGGAAAATTATAAAAGAAAGAGGGAGCTCATACAGCTCAGAAAACCTAGGAGAGGACCAAAAAATAACATGAAAGAAATCAATGCGTAAAAAATCAATATGTTGGAAGACTTGAAGAGGTGAATGACCCTTTGCTATGACTTACTCAGATTTTTTTCCTTTTTAATAGTGGTTGGATGGAATCACCACAAAAAGTTCAGGATTAATTTGGATTTCTTCTCAGAAAAGACAGTTCTTCACAGGAAAAAGGAAAAAAATCTTAAAGCAGTGACCTCTTCATTCTTAGTGTAGCACAGATCTCTACAGCTTCTCAACACTCACACTCCCCCAAAACTACACTTTCCAGTCTGCATAATCCCTAAATCAGCAAAACCCCTTCTGTTTGTTAACCAATTGCCCTTCATACATATACTTGAGCTATAAATGTGCCTGCCTGTATTTTCCTACGAAAGCAGAACCTTCCTGATAATGATTACTAAAGGTGGCAGAAAGGAGACTTTGTGTTTCTTCTGTGGATTGTCCAAGATGCTTGTGTCAAAATTCTCTTCCAGGATAACTGGCACAGTAATTAGTTCAGGTTTAAGAATTTCAGTAGCTTCTTCTGGCAGAGACAGAAATAATCAAACACCAGATCAGGAACCATGTTGAACATATATATGTTCTTTGAGCTGACATGGCCTGAAGCAGGCAAAGTGTTACAGTTGAATAAATCGCTTTCTCAGAGAAAGCAGTTTGCCAACTCATTTGGTGGATTGCAGAAGCAGAGTGACCAAAGAGAGAAGGGAGCAGAATGCCACCTGCACATGCATATGGCATACTCATGAAACCTGCAGTCCTATTGATGCTGCTGTTGCACAGTGATACTGCTTTACTCATAACAGGAATATTTAATCTGTCACATCCAACTGCATTTGTCAGATTGTAAGAGTGTTTATAAATTGATTGTAAGAGTGTTCCTTTGCACAAATCAAAACTGTAACAACCCAAACCAATGCTTCCATTTTTACTATGTAGTCATGACCCAGATAATGTGAGAGGACAAAATTGCTTCAAAAAGTGTTGAAGGTGCCTGGTACGATTATCTCCAAGGAGAGGGAATCGAATATGTGAAAGATATCCTTCATGCTCTGAACAGCACTTTATGTCCACAAAGGTACATTCAAAACAACTTTGATCACTATGTCTTTGTCATTGATCTCATGTAATCAGAGTGGTTAAATTTCTTTTCTTTCAAATCAACAAAATTCCTCCTAATTCAATTCTTTATTTAAGTTGTCATAATAGCGTAAAAATTTTAGATTAATGTGTCATTCAGAGGTAATAGACTTAGATTGTCAAAGCTATAAATAAACCAACAATCCTTTTCATTAACTAACACCATCACATATGAATTTTCAAAATAAATGTGGTTTGGTTTATATACATATATATATATTTCCTGGATATTTCTTTGCTTTACAAAACTTAGGTTAAGATAAGGGATATTCAAATAGTGGTATGGACATGGAAAGTGATAGAAAAAAAAAAAAGTAAGTCTTGGATAAACCCCTTAAACTTTTAATGTTTAACTTTTAATGTTAACTTTTCTATGTCTAATATTGGAGAGCGAAAATTAAAATGTCCCAGAGCTTGGCCATCAGGATCAGTCACTGTAAATAAAAGCAGTTCTTTTTCATTTTGGATCTGTAAATTAACAGCCAGCATGATTCACCATTGAATGTGCCTCTAAAAATCACTTATACCTCTGCAAAGCACTGTGGCAATAATTTAGCTGAAGACAGTATGAGGTGCAAATCTTTGAATAACAACCTCTCATTAGCATTTCATTTTATTTGATTTCTGTTTTCCACAGATTGTGGTCAGTGCTGGCATACCTTATAATATCTCTCAGAAGTACATTCAAATACAGATTTCATGTGTAATAGAAGGGAAGGCTGCATGCAAAAAGAAAAAAAAAAGGAAAGGATAAAAGACTGTGGTCTCTGGAATTCATCTCAATCCATCTCTACCTGAGTAAACTACTCATTCTAGGCTCACATTATAATCACTTTTGAATAAAGAAAACTTCCAAAGAGGATTTTGCATAACCCAGCATAGTCATTTACTTAATGATGAGATGAACTGCCTTTTGGAGATGTTCACTGACTGGAAAAGAGACTAAAGGTAATCTGGTTCAATATCTTCTGACTTTTAGATATACAAATTGAAGTATACATATCACAGCCTTAAGCACATGAAAGGGGAGTGTGTCCCTCTGTCAATACTTAAAGCAGTTCACTTGATGTTCTGCATCTTCTTTGTTTAAATGTTGCCTTATTGCCAGTGGCTGAGGTTCACCCCATACTAATGTCCAGAAATGCTTTGACTGAGGACACACAAGACAGCACATAACCTCCACCAAAATCCTATTAGTTTCCAGAAAGAAGTCCTCCAAAGAGATCAATTCTTTTAGAAAATTAAATAGTGATATTTAAAAATAGTGCTTTCAATAACACTGAGTCTCTTGCTGGACAGTGCAAACAAGTTTTGGAAGGAGAGGAAGAATGTTCCCAGCAGTTGCAGCATTTCACATACAACTTTGTGTCTAACTGGCTTTTATTAGCAGGCTGGAATCAATTTCTGGATGAATGCTTGTATTTTCTGTATTTCTTCTCTAAATCAGTTAGTCTTCCAGGACTGTGTAAAAGCCCTGGTATTAGTGGGCCTTATTCTACACTGTGGAGGTCCAAACATTTGACATGTAGAGACTGCCACATCTAACTTTGAGAGTTTACAGGTAGAATCACAGGAGCTCTTTAAATTAGAGCAGTCTTAGAAGCAGACATCAGATACTCATTTCTGTCTTTGGACTTGAGATTACAGACCTCACAAGAGGACATTGGGATAGAGGGTGAATCTGCTTTAGCACACGCTCACTGAAATGTGCATATTTAGTTTGAATCACTTTCATCAGTGACTTAACATCACTGAGATAGATCAGGTATGTTGGTATTGTCTCTAATATATTAGTTGGGAAACAATTTCCGCTGAAAGGGGCTGTTTCTGTAGCGAAAAGCTGCTACAAAGGATGTAGCAATTGACAACCACACAGCCTTGTCACATCATTTGGAAGGCTTGAATTGCACTCAGTAGGGTGTATAATGAACAGCACTCCCACACACCCACTCTCCCCAGTACCTCTCAGTAATAAACAGATGGAGTTTGGGAGAAAGATGTAATATCTTCAAATCCCACAGCTGTTTCTAAAGTGAACATGCTTTTTCTGTTGTAAAACACATCAGATTGGCTTTAAAACTATGGAGCTCCACATTTAAGGAGCGGCTTGTTGTTGAATGGCACCATTGCACAACTAATGTCAAGACAGTTTCATATGCACAAATATTTATTAGGGTGTTTCGTAGCTGGTGGCGCACATCAATTGTAAGAGTGCAAGTTACTTCTCAGGTAGAATAAAAACAGGCCAGAGGGCAAGTGGGAGACAGAAAGGAGGGATAAAGGGAAACGATGAAGAGCAGGATAAAGTGGGGAAGAGGGAGAAGGAGAAGGAGAGGAAATGGGAGAGGAAGGAAGGAAGCTGTGCGTGTATCCAAACAGGAAAAGTGGCAACAGTCCTCCTCTAGGTGCTCCAGTGCAGCAGGTAGCAACACTGAAGATGTCATGACGGATGATTTCCATCATGCTTTTGCCCTCATTACTTTCCATTGTTACTTGTTCCAGTTTATGATGTTGTTAGCACTGATTGGAATATGCTTATTTAACGTAAGTACCGCACAAGCATTGTCTGCTAAGTTCCTGTGCACATGTATCATTGGATAATATTTAATCCATTTTTAAATGATGCCTTTGACCTTGTTGTTCTCTGTGCTTGCTTTTTTTTCTGCTAGAAACTAAAATCTGCAAGGCAAGAGGTGAAGGAAAGGAGCAAGAGGGAGAAAAAGGTGCAGTTCTCAGGCCAGTGGTAGTCACCACCCATGAGAACCCAATAAAGAGGTCTGTAAGCACAAAGTCATGGGACCAAAGACAGAAGAATAACACACGGGGAAAATAGTACCACTGTGACCCTGGAAAAACAGTGCCCTGGCATTTTAGGGGAGAGATTCTATCAGTAAGGCTGAGATACGAAGGCAAGGGCACTGTTCAACAGCACTGTGATACTGGCATCTTCAAAGCAGAGCAGGATTACCAGAGAAAGGGCTGCTTTTCAGTTTCTTCTGTGAGAAAGGCTCACCTAATAGCAAGAACACAACCATGGAATACAAATATACAATATAAATCTAAAGTCAGCAAACAGATCTGAATCAAGCTTTTCCTTCTCTGATGGTAAAAAAAAAAGAAACCAAGCAAAAAAAAAAAAAGCAAAAAAATGAACTCATTGGCTTACATCTGTGCAGTGATGGATATTAAATTGTGCCTATGAGAACCAATCATTAATATTTATGAAGAAGCTCAGCAGCAGCTGCTAAAGGATGAAGGGAATGTTCAGGAAATTTCAGACTGGCAATAAAACAAGTTAGGGTTATAAGAATGGCAAGTTTGCATATGAAAGCAATATGTATCAATTTATTGAAGGTCTTGTAATATATGTTCCTCCACAGTTCCAGTATTCCTACACTGAGAGTAAGACATTTTTTAAATAAACCATTGCACTGATATCTGACAGGTTTTGGTGTCTTGGGAAATTAGTACTGGGAATCTTTAGTTAAGTCCTGCAAAATATATCAAAAAGTTCAACTAAAATACAGTCAAAATGAGTCCACAGACAAATCTTTCAAAAGAAAAATTACTTTCACAGTTAAAAAAATGTAAAAAATTGTTCCCTCTTTCTTACAAGACAGACACAGTAACAGCTGAGTGGTCAGAGAGATTCCCACAAGATACGCAGCAGAGGGATTATTCCCCTCTATATATTGTTCCATGCAGTAAATTTTATATGTAGAAGTTTTATAATCTGGAAGTGCCACTGTTTGAAACACAGTGGAAAAAGACATGTTCTGGTGTAAAAGTCTGTAAAAGCCACAAAGGAAAGCAGCTAACACCAAAGCTGGAGAAGGGGTCCCTTCCTCTCACTGCCAGCAAGAGTGTGCGTCTGCACTAACACGTTACTACACTTGTGTCTCAGGAAGCCTTTTATTCATAAGAAATTAATTTCTATGTAAAAGGCTATCACATGTCCTATACAAAACTTGAATTTCCAATTAAACATGTCATAAGAATAACAAGACACAAGTCATGCATGGGCTTTTCTCCTTGGATACAAGGTAAGAACATTGACAGAAAAACATGCCTTTGTATAGCCTGACATTTTTCCTTCCTTACCCACAATGCTCACACTGTCTGCTTCAGGCAACCATGTCCTGTCAAAGGACCACAGTTCTCTGCTTTGTAGACATGTTTTTCCTCTCTCCAGATATACAGACTTCAGGTTTCCCCAGCTGCACACAACTCGGTCCAGAAAGGGGGCATACTGCCAAGGAGGTCAGAGCAAATTTTTCATTCTTCCTCAGCACTGATGAACACCATCAAAACTCGTATCTGAGAAGAATAACACAGGGCTCTGCTTAGATTATATTCTAAGCTAGGGTCAAGCAGAAGCCAAATTAAATGGACTAATGTTATAAGAAATATTTCAATAACAAGTTATTGTGATATGCGCGTTCCTTCAGAGAGATTTCAAGCAAAAATAATTTTCATGTATGGCTAAAATTACTGATTTGGGCAGCACACTTTTTTTTCTGGGAGACCATAAAGAATGCCTTAAATACAATAAAAAAACCCCAGATGCAGACCCAAGACAAATGTGCAATTAAGACATATTAATATAATTAAGCTTCTGTCTCTACAGAAAAAAAGGTAGCAGATATGGGGTTTAATTGCAATAGTTTTAGGCAAATGGGTCTGATTTGTTACCCTGTAAAGGGCATACCTGAAATATTTGGAAAAAAAAATATAATACCACTCTACGTTTCCAAGATCACCAGTAAATAGCATCCCATGCCTTGATACCCAGCTGGATAAATTATTGCATTAATGGCACAGTTACAGTGGCAAAGTAACATCTTAGATTTTGGCAGATGCAAAGTCATAAACCCAGGAAAATACTGCTCCATTCTTGACAGGCCTGAATGTGAAAAGATTTATACATCTTATCAGTATGAAATATATCCAAACAGAGATTCATTTGACACCTTTGTTACAGATCCCAAGTTCCAGTTTCCTTCATTTCATTTCCCCCACCTCTCAAAGACATTTTCAAATAAGAGCATTTACATTCAGGTATGTATGCCCTGTTGGTATCTGTGAATCCTTTACTGATAAATGGAAGAATACCCACTCCAAACTCAGTGGCTTGGAATTGACCGTATTTGACCGGAAGAATGTCTTCAAAAGAGGTTACAATAAGTAATATCTCAATATTTATGATTTTGCAATTTTTGAATTTATTGAGAATGGAAATACGCTATGAAAATCTTTGCTAGAGCAATAATAATTGAATTAAAATAAATGAAAGATACATATCTGATAACAGAAAAGATTAAGGAAAAAAAACAACCAAACCCAAACATTACTAGAGACAGAAAATCATCAGGCTGTGATTATTGTCTTTTGAAGACTAAGCCACATTTGGCCAGGTAATAATGAGGAAAATCTTGATGCAAGCTGCAAAAATGCAAAGGAATATCTCATCTGCATATAGTCACTTATGTACAATGACCAAAATTTTATTCCAATATACACAGACATGAACACTAGACTACAAGATTGTTAGGACTTCAAAATGAAATAGTTAAATGGACTACCATATACTAATCTGCATAGTCATAATGCACATATATTAGTAGACAATGTAGAAGCCTGTGTCTTCCCTGTGCTTATTATAGGGATTAAATTTAATGCCTAATTGCTGCTATTTTTTTCTGAGATCTATGTTACTTGGTACATAGACAAAAAAAGTTCAAATCTTTGCTATTTGATGATCAGCTGTTACATGCCTATCAAACTTTGCATTGAACATGCAAATTCCTTGTGGACTTCCTTTATAGTATTTTTCTTTCCAGTATCTTGGTTGTGAATACATATAATTGCATTTTCACAGCATCCTGTTGAGATAGTGGGTGTTACAAATCCTACTTTAAAGACGTGGAGCTGAGGCACAAGGAAAATAAGACTAGAAATAGACACTAATTTTCAGAGACTGGTTTAAGTTGCACGTCGATTGAACTTTCAGAGTACAACATGCTACTTCTTATGCCATAGCAAACAAAGAAGGAAAGCTGTTTTTACCCCTAAGCTTTTGATGATTTGAGATTATCTGGATTTACACTTTCAAACGTATCAATACAAGGACTGAAACCCCAAACTCAGCTGTGGCAATGAGTGTAAAGAGGGAATGCAGATCAGAAGTGTCCCAAGTGGCCTGTGTTGCTGAGGAAGACATGGTCACATTGTGTACTATCTGGATTTTCCTAGCAGTTGTAAATCTCTTGGCTAAATATATCCAAATATGGTTTTGTCCTGCATTTCCCACTGTGCTGTAGTGGGAAATGGTTAAAAATAGACATAAGTAATGAAAGATTGCCAGGGAGCCATATTTCACTACACTGCTTTCCTGCAGAGCTTCCAATGAAAGTCCTCATACATGGTCTCACTAAGCACTGCTGAGAAAGTGAGATAAGTCTACAATGATGCATATTCCCATATTATATGAAAAGCCAAAGCCTTGCACTTTATCTGATTTCCTAATCCTAATTATCTAGCTAAACAACAAATCATCTACAACAAGCTGGAAAATATGTGACACTTTTAAAACAATCAATAGGTGGTTTTAATCATTATCTTAAATTCTGTATGACAGCCTAATAATAAAGGTAGTCAGAAATAAAATTATGGTTATTGTTTTAAATGTTTGACTGCAGAATTGTGATTATTACAAGTAGAATTTTATGCCCTTTTTGAGATCAATTCTCATGGTGTAAAAAAGATTGTCTCATGGTAGTTTGCTTGTACTGTCAATAATTTTTAATGAAATCTTTCTAATAACGTCGCTCAATCCTTTATTCAAATAGACTTTAGTATTCTCCATGTCAATACGTATCAGACAGGAAATATTTTCAGGTTATAACTGAAGTTTCACTTTCCAGTTAAATTCTGACAAGAATCATATCTATGCTGTTCATGTCAGTGCCACAAGCTAATAATTAGTGTATTTTTGGGGTGTTCATTGCTTTGGCCAAGATAGAAGCTTAGTCAAGCTTTAGTAATTCAGTTTCTAGTTAAACATACAAAATGAACTTTTTCTGCCATTCATCAGCCATGCAAAAGAGATATTTACAGAATGTTTTGAGGAGGATTTTTTCAAACATGGGAGGTATTCTTCTGGATAACCTACTTAAAACCAAGGAAGAACTATTTGGGGATATAACAATCAAGGGAAGCCTTAGGCTGCAGCAACCACGATGTGGACCCTGAAGCAAGTTGAGAATGTTGAGTAGCAGAGTACTTAGTGCAGGGTATAGGGAAGATGAAGCCAGACTGTTCTTGAAGGTACTCAGTGACAAGAGGAGAGTCAAGGGTCACAAAAACAAAGCAAATTCTGAGTAGATAGACAAAAATATTTTTAGCGCTGAAGGTAGTCAAACATGGGAAGACATGGCCCAGGAACTGTGTGGACCATCTGCCCTTGGTCCTGAGCAACCCGAGCTAGGTTGAACCCACCCTGGGTGTGAGACTGGACCAGATGACACCCAGTGGCCCCTTCCAACCTAATTTATTCTAAAAAGTGTGACTAAAGACTCTGGATTTTAGGATAGTAGAGTTATACTTTGTCAGGGAATTGATAAGTTAGTCCTCCTGTGAGGCTGTTCCTACAGGCAAAAGTGCCCAGGGAAGCTGGCTTATCCCCATGAACAATCTCCATGATGCATAAGTGCAATGCATCCCAGTTTGCAACAAAATCAGTAGACAGAGCAGAAGACCAGCTTGGCTAAATAAAAAATGCCTAAATTCCTAGCTAAGCTGAATAACGACCAGACTGATGACCCTATAAAGGCAACTGCTGCACAAATCTTTATGAAAAATGGCAAAAAAAGAGGATTTCGAGAAGTATATGCTGGTGAATATATCCCTAGCTCCTTGAGATCTAGGACGTTTCTATAGCAAATCCACATGGAAGTCATTCTACATAAGATAACCCTCATTTCAAAATAGCTGTGACAGATGAGAAGTGAAAGAAAGGAAAATTATCATTCCCTGTGAAACTGAAGCACCAAGTGACTAATGATTTATTTATTTTTAACTTCTTAAGGGTTGTGGATGTTTAGTTCCCACCCATTTAAATAGAAGCTGAGTTCAAAAACATGAAAAAACTCTATAAATTCCACCCTGAATGAATTCCCAAAAGCGTCCTTGGTATTTAACGTATCTAATTTTTATAAGCATTTAAAGAAGCATATGTATGCTTATGTCCGTATCTGTTTGTGCACTCTCTGGCTTTCATCAAGCAGCCTGCTCAGCACATCTTTGCCTGAGTTGGATTTATTTGTATTGCTATGTAGAATATCACATGGCTATGTAAAATATCACATTAACAGGACAGTTTGTAAATGTTTTGGGTAATATACTGGCTGAACAGTTTATCCTCATATACTTATAGAGATGTGGGCCCTGTAAACTGCTCAGCTTTCTCTACTGATTGAATTTTCTAAACGTCATTTTCAGCTGTGATTTAATTTTAGATTTGTAGGACACCACAGGCAAATTTTCCACGGTGACTTCAGTGCCAATGGTCCCTGGGAAATGCGCTCTTTGTGAGGTATTGCCATGGTCCAAACTGCAGATATAGGTGGGCTCCAGACTTCACAGTCACACACTAGCCACAGGCTTGGCCACTCCAGCCTCTTCTCTAGTCATTCCAGAAATACTGGTTGCCAAAGCTGTACATAGCCCGCTACTGTCCCACACACATCTTGCATAGGTAGGAGACTGCGCAGGTTTAAAAGTAAACCAGCAGGAGAAATGAACCCAAGTCAAAAGAGATTTCTTTAACACCCAGCTTGCAGCCTGAGGTGTCAGGTGTGCCCTGGGCAGCTGCTGCAAACAATCCATTTATTAACTGTCCATCAGAAATTACATAGAGGGTATAGAACACACAGTTTTGGTTATACCCACATAGTGATAAACTGGTCCCAGCCCCGGTAACTAAGATAGAGACTTAAAGTAACATACACATAATAGATTTGAAATCACTAGAAAAAAGTTTGCCTTTTTGGCTTTCCAATCTCTCAGTTTCACCCTTTCGTCTCAGTCAAGCCTACAATCCATACAAATCCTTACTGCTTGGAATACGACTCACATCTGTGAAGATTTCACGTAACATTGACAGTGAAATGAAGTAAGCATCTCCTTGATGTATGCTGTAGACTGAGAGAATTCAAACTAAGAAAAGATATCTGAAAGACAGAAGACCTCTCTGGAGATGTGTTTGTCTTAGCATCCAAGATTAAGAGTGAGAATTACAATGAAGACAAGAATATGGTAAAAGACAGTCAAAAATCAAAGACAAAAGGATCTGATTGTAACTAGGCTGGCTTTAAGCTAGTAAATTGTGGGCAGAAGGAACAAAGGAAAATAAACAGCAGAGCACCCTTATTCTCCTAAATAAACATTGGCTGACTGAATGGGAGGGACATTGATGGACTTGGCAGTGCTAGGTTTCACAGAATTTCACAGAATATTCTGAGTTGGAAGAGAACCACAAAGATCATGGAGATCAACTCTTAAGCAAATGGCCCATATGGGGGTTGAATCCACAATCTTGGTGGTATTAGCACCATGTTCTAACCAACTGAGCTAATCTCAGAGTCAAACGTTAAAGGTTGGACTGGATGATCTTCACGGTATTTTGCAACATAAATGATTCTATATTTCTATACAAATCACTAAACCAAATATTTTTAATGTTTAAATGAAATAAAGGTTTAAAATATCTATCATACTTCCTTTACTCACAATTCTATCTCAAAAAAAGCAAAGGCAAGGACAAGAAATTATCTGTCCCTTGGATGTCACAAGTATAGCCATCTCACTATCACTCCTCCATTTGTAAAAATGTAGCCTACTTGTCAATTAGCGATAAATGAATCTCCTTCTACTACTGTCTGCCCCTGTTAAAGAAAAAATGTTCTCTCTCTCTCGCCTGTCATGTATTTTCTTACCGAAGATTTCATCTTATGCAGACAAAAAAGCTCACTTTTATCATCCACAGTATTAACTTTTTCCATTCAGGGCTTATGTGGACTCTTCAAGGTGTCATGCTTACTAATCTCATACCCATCTTGCTGTGATTTTGGACATTTTTGAGACACCTTTTCAAATAATTATATCCCTGTGTGTGTATAGCAGAGAAGTAATACAGAACAGCTTTAGATAAATATATTAGTCAGCTCACCAGCATATGCTGTCTGACTAGTTAACAGAATGGTGATTTCTCCAGGGATGATCTCCAGACATTCAAGATAGGCTCCTGCTCCTTCCTTCTGTCTGTCCCCTAACTACAGACAAAACCTTCCAGCTAGGGCTCCTATGCCACCTTTTCCACAGGGCTGGTGCACCCTCACCAGCCATCCAGGCTGAGAAAGTGCTGAACAGCAGCATAGTCACTTCTAATATTTGTGGACACAAGGACACCAGTGTGTAAGTAGAAAGGATGAGGAGTATGGTGTCCTTATCTCACTGCCTCATTCAGATGTTTTTGGGTTCATACCTGAACCAAAGGGTGGAACCCACTCACATATTCATGAGGAGAGCTGTGGCCTAAATTATATATTGGCTTCCAAAACACATAACAAGCAGCATAAAATTTTCTGGGGCAGGTTCAGACAATCAGGCACAAAGAGTAACTCCAGATATTTGAGTGATTATTTTCGCTTCATTCACTAAACCTCCATTCTAGCAGTGTGGTAGTAGCAGGTTAGCAGTAGTGATGAACTACCTCTGAAAATGCATAAAGACCAATCCTCCCATCCTGTTAAAATCCTTACTGCCAAAACCCAGAAATAAATAGAAATAACATAAATTGCAATCTGAGAACAAAACAAAATGAAAGGCTTTATAGATCTGAAGGATCCATAAAAGGTTTCCCACTACATTGTCGGAACTTTGCAGATTCCAAAAAGTGCTTCACATAAGCCTAATTCAGATGCGGAAGTAAAGATTAAGTCATGATGAAATCGAGTACAGCAGGAAAGTTCTTGACAGTTTGTGTATTCATATAACTCAAGTGTGCTTGGGAAATACAATAAGCAAATACTATGCTTTTAGAAAATGAAAAATAGACTATATGAGCTTCCTTAAATTCTCCATCAGTAGGTCTTGCCTAGTTACAAACACAGGGCTTTGAGTTAAAATAGAATGAAAAAAGTTTATAATCTATGCTGAATACTCTGACGGACAAGTCCCTGAGCAACCTGAACTAATCAGACCTATTTTGAGCAGGGGGTTGGCCTCCATCTCTTACAGAGGTCCTTTCTAACCTGAATAATTATATGATTCTATGGTACAATATCTAGACCTTCTTCATTTAAAGTTAGTATAAATCCTCAATTTTTGATGGGCATGTTCTTCATACAGGAACAGCATCAAATGCAAGACTCAAATTTCTGGAGGAAATGATTGCATGTTGCAATGTAGGTCTTACCTCTCAGTGAGGTGTTTTTCATTGAACTGTGATGTCTCTCATAGGATGCACTTCCTGTGCGAAGAATATTAAGCCATTTTCTTTGTTATACCTTGAAGTACCTGTGTCCTAAAAATTACCAGAATCCTCAGTTCATATAGCTGGTATGCCACTTGGTATGACAAATTTCAAAACATAAAGACATTATTCATGCACAGAGGCTTTTTTTGTATTACTCTTCCATAATACATTTATGTTTTAATGATTGCCTGGTTATTAACTCCTTCTTCATTTGCATTTGAAATCCAAGAGTTTTAGCTTATAATTCTTTTTCATATAATGCAGGTTTTAATAGCTATTCAGAAGGACAGTATATCTAGCAAAAATATCCTTCAGAATCTCCATTGGCTGTAACAGCATAAAGAAGGCACAAAAACTAACACAGACATATAGTTGTAGAGGGGTTATAATGCTCTCTGTATTTGCAGAGTGCCCACTCATTTCTGGTCTTTTCAAAAAGGGCTGAGAGGTGACTAGCTACACAGTGATCTCAGATCATTCTTCTGAAATCTGTGTGTACCCAGTTCTTTCATATTTGGTAGTACACTGTGCCAACTATTTTCTCAGAGACAGAGTCGAGTAACTAATGCATATTTTTTAAGCTAAGACTGACAACAATATTGCAATCAATTCAAAATGGAAAGATTCTTTCAATTTATTGAAACATAGAATTGAAAACTAATAATCTTGTTTAATTTTTCAGGTGAATTCCTATTAAATTTTTCATAAAGTGATAGTCTTTCAATGAAAAACTGATCATTTTGACATTGGGCAATTTTTTCTTACACTTTTTTAGCTGAAACCTTTCACTCAGCTTGAACCAAATACTCTAACTGATTTGATTGTCTCGGACAAAGCCAGCAAACAAAGTCCATATTCATCTTCTCATAGAGTGTCAAATGATGTACAGCGACTCCCCTAAATTCCTTTATTATGATGGCTATTAAAAAATTAAATACTTCACACACATTTCTCCATCAATGTTAAAGGAAAATTAAAAGTAATCCTTATCTCAAATCTGAGGAATAACCCAGTATGGAGGATACAGGGCAGCTGCTCTGACCTCGCAAATGCCTACTCAAACCTACCCATTTTCCTCAAATAATCATGCTTGACCACAAATCTACAGCAAATATTCCATCCTGGTGCTGATCTTGTTTGGACCAGTTGTCCTAAGTTCATCTGCAGCCAAGCCCCAGGGGCTCTGCCTCCACCATGCCTAGTGCCTGAGCTGGCTTCTGATTTCCAGTGATATTTCCTCCTACTTTTAGCTCTCAGTGATGGCTGAACTGGGGCGAATACCACTAGCTGTCTACTGCATTACTACCAAAAACGATTCAGCATATTCACAATCAAATTCAGGGGAAAAACTACTTTTCACCGTTTGCTTTCTTCTAAGATCAGAGAAAGGTGCTGAATGCATAATTGGATACTTATTAGTTTGAGAAGCCTCTGTTCATTTAACTGCCATTCCATAAGACATATATGGCATACCTAATGAAAATAGGGATGATATATTCACACTTTTGTTTAACAGTTTCTTTGACATAGGCTGCCTTGTTAGGATACTAAAATAAGAACTGAGACAACGTTACAAGCTTCACATTCTTAAAATTTGCCGTAGTTCCCATTTAAGAACACTTTATAGACACATGACATGTTTCTTAGAGTAAGCCACCAACATGCTTTTCCAAATAGGCATATAAGAAGATAATGAGATTTACAAGAAATTTTGTATCTGAAGCTAGGAAGCTAGGTTGAACTTCTGAAGAAGCGCACTCACTGGTATCCTTGGGTCCATCCCTGTTTATTCTCCTTGATTATTGCATTCACACTTCTATTTAAAGAATACTTTTAAGGCTCTTACTCCTTTTCCCCATCTCATTTTTTTCTTTTCTTACCCGTTTCAGTCCCGCTATTTTCATATTCAGGAAGACAAATAGAAGTGGTTCTGAGAATGAGAATATAATATAACTGATTTGTATTTAAAATAATGCCTGTAATTAATCTCTTTGATAAACAAGTTCTTCGATAAATAAGTCCTTTGATAACTGAGTTGTTCTTTTAAAGACTTACACTGCAAAGATTGCTTTTTTGCTAAAACGCCACGTATCTTGGCCTCTTTCTTTAACCACACCACTATGGGTATCTAAGATTCACACTGTATATAGCACTGCACTGTGACTTTTAGATATAGTGCTATGGGTAGCTGATGCAGGCAGAAAGAGTTGCACTCTCATTTACTTGCTAGCATTAATTCTCAGTGAGGTGTTGCTCTTTGGGACTCATATTTTTGTATGTGGACTGAGACTGCTGAAGGACAGGACAGCTGGAAATCTCTGTGTTCAACAGCTGATATATAGAGTGAAAATCAAAAAAACTATGTCAGGAAAATATTCACACTTTTTGATTCCCCACTGAGTGAAAAAGATCCATAATTTCTCTCTTTGGTCACCTGATAATGTGGTATTTAGTCTTAAAAAAAAGTGGAGAATGTTTTCTGGGAAGAATAGTTTATTTGTTTATACAGCACTCAGTATAATCAAATTTAAGACTGTTTTTAAAGATCTTCTTTCATAGTGTAGACGATAAGGGGATAAAAAGGAAAATAACTGGTTTGTATAATGGTCTCTCCCTGTCTGACAAACACATTAGTGTGGACCAGAAATCTACTTATATTGCCACATACCCCCTGTAGAAGAATAAGATGTGTATCACCCCTTCCTCCAGAAATTCTACAGGGTATGCCGGGGATCAAGGCAGTCCCTGAGGGCAGTTCCAAATGTTTCTTCCAGACCCCTGCATTACTTTGAATCCTAAGTTTTCAGCCAGACATAAGATGAGGTGGTAAAGGTGGCAGGCTGTTGTGAGCCACTAGATATTCATTGGCTCTGACATTATGATTCAGTCATTGAAACTTTAATTTTGAACAGAACACTGTCAAATTTTAGAAAAAATCCCAAGGCTTAGGAAGAAAGAGGTGCCAACTTTGTTCAAGCGGCAATCAACTTCAAACCACAGACATAAAAAAAAGTCATATAAACAGCCTAAAATTTGAACTGTTCTTCTGCCAAGGAACAAACTCTGAACTTTAATAGTTATTATGTAATTTGTAGATGTTCTCAGGGGCATAGGAAAAAATGTGCACAGATGTTTCTGTAATTGTGTCATACAAATTGGCATTGTTCACTGACCCTCAAACCTATCTTTTCATCTCTTTGTCAAAATTTGTTGTTCTGTAGCATACATGCTGCAGAAAGCTTGGTTAGTAACTTCCCGCTGTCTGCAATCTGTGCTTCCTTAAATGTATTTGCTAGGTATTAAGACAGGCTGCAAATGTGGCACTCAATTACACAGCAACCCAACAACTGGCAGCACACACAGACATTGGGCTAACGTTGCATAGCATGGGAATGGCTCCTAAACATCATTCTGCATGTGACACATTAAGGTATTTAACAATATTGTTTTAAAGCCTGCTCAGGGACAAATAGTCGCATTTTCTCCAGAGACCACAAAGGAAACCACAGATTTTCACACAATGCAGCCTTATGACAAACCATGCTTTAACCCAGATAAATGGGACAAACTTCTTGTTCATAGAGATGTTTTATGATTGGGCAAATAATCATGTTTGCAGTTTACTATATTTTTATTCTTGTAGTAAGTGGTCCAGTTCTAAATAGCCTAAAACATAAACAAGCTTTTTAAATATTTCTTCTGAATGGCAACTTCTCCTTGCCTTTATGCTAAATGGAAAACTTATTTGTTTCTATGTCTAAAGGTGCATATGCACTTTGTTTCTAACCTTGGTTCAGATAATTCATTTTTTTTTAAGCAAGCCATTTTTCTGATGTATCTTGTTCACTGGTGTACATAAAATACATTAAGCACTTTCCTTTGTGGGTGATCTTTCACATTCTGAGTGTGCAGCATATCTGATGGAGCACATACTGGGTTTGTGTGGCCACGTTTAGGTAGTGGAAAGGCTACAGGGGTGGCTTCTGTGAGAAGCTTTTAGAAGCTTCCCCATGTCCAATGCAACCAGTGCCAGCTGGCTCCAAGATGGACCTGCCATTGTCCAGGACCACGAGTGAGGGTGGTAGCGCCTCCAGGACAATACAGTTTAAGTAGAAGGAAAAAAACAACAACAGCATCCAGAGGAGTCAGAATACATGACATGAACAACGCTGCAGACTCCAGGATCAGTGGCGGAGGGGGAGGAGGTGCTCCAGGCCTTGGTGCAGACCATAGTGAGACAGGTCTTGCAGCCCATGGAGATTCATGGCGGAGCAGAGATCAACCTGCAGCCCCTGGAGGACCCCACGACAGAGCAGGAGTGTGGATGCATTCTGTGTAGAAACATCTGTGGACAAGTTGTTGAGGGTCTAGTTTTGGTCAAGGACAAAACTTGGGCGCACGAAACTGTAAACAAGGAAATTGTGTCTGGGAAAAGAGAGTGTTGAGATAGGAGAAGAGGATGTTGAGACAGATAAATAAGATATAGTGGCTATGCTTGCCAGCCAATGAAATTATGCTTTTAGGCGTGTGCACAGCTCGTGGATAATAGTATGTACCAATCAGCATAAAGATTAATGCATGATCAGCTTCAGAAAATGTATATAAAACAAGCAGGTATGAATAAACAGTGACTTCTCTATACATCATATTGGTGTCTGAGTCATCCGTGATCTCGCACGATTTACTACACAGGAGGATGCCCACAGGAGGATGCCCAAAGGAGGCTGTGACACTGTGGGAAGCCTATGCTGGAGCAGGCTTCTGGCAGGACTGTAGTCCCATGGAGAGAGCAGCCCACACACGAGCAGGTTTGCTGGCAGGATTTGTGACCCCATGTGTGACCCAAATAGGAGCAGACTGTTCCTGAAGGACTGTACCCAGTGGTAGGTATCCAAGCTGAAGCAGCCTGTGAAAACTGCAGCCTGTGGGAAGGATTCCTCGACAAATCAGAGGACTGGGCAATCACCAACCATATGAAGTGCAACAAGGGAAAGTGCCGTATTCTACACCTGGGATGGGGCAACCCCAAACGCACATACAGACTGGGGAATGAGATGCTGAAAAGCAGTGCCATGGAAAGGGACCTGGGGGTCCTGGTGGATGGCAAGTCGAATATGAGTGAGCAGTGGCCTGGCAGCCAGGAGGGCCAACTGTGTCCTCAGGGGCATCAGGCTCAGCATTGCCAGCTGGTTGAGGGAGGGCATTGTCCTGCTCTGCTCTGTACTGGTGCTGCCTTACCTTGAATATTGTGTGCAGTTTTGGGCACCACAAGGTAAGAAAGCTATTAGAAAGCATCCAAAGGAGGGCAATGAAGACAGTGAAAGGCCTTCAGGGGAAGTCGTGTGAGGAGCGGCTGAGGTCACTTGGTTTCAGCCTGGAGAAGACTGAGGGGAGACCTCATTGCAGTCTACAACTTCCTCATGAGAAGAAGAGGAGGGGTAGACTCTGATCTTTTCTCTATGTTGTGTCAGGGAAGGTTTAGGTTGGATATTAGAAAAAGGTTCTTCACCCACAGGGTGGTCGAGCACTGGAACAGGCTCCCCAGGGAAGTGCTCATAGCACCAAGCCTGACTGAGTTCAGGTGTTTGGATGATACTCTCAGGCACATGGTGTGACTCTTGGGGGTGGTCCTGTGCAGGGCTAAGGGTTGGACTTGATGATCCTTGTGGATCCCTTCCAACTCCTCATATTCTATGATTCTGTGACTCACATTGGAGAAGTTTGTGGAGAACTGTCACCCTCAGGAGGGACCCCACATTGAAGCAGGGGAAGAGTGTGAGGATTCCTCCCCCTGAAGAGGAATGAGTAGCAGAGACGTGTGATGAACTGACTGCAATCCCCACTCCTCATACCCCTGTGCTGCTGGTGGGTAGGAAGGAGAGAATTCAGGAGTGAAGTTGAGGCTGGAAAGAAGGAGGGAAGGGTGGGGGGAAAAAGTGGTTTTTAGGATTTGGTTTTTTCCTCATTACCCTTCTCTGATTTTGATTGGCAATAGGTTAAGTTAATTCCCGAAGTCAAATCAGTTTTGTCCATAACAGTAATTGGTGAGTGATCTCTCCTTGTCCTTATCTCCACCCTGGAGCCTTTCATTCTATTTTCTCTTCAGTGTCCAGCTGAGCAGAGGAGTGATAGAGTGACTTTGGTGGGCATCTGGCAACCAGGCAGTGTCATCCCACTGGAATAGTGAAGTGAAAATGTTTTTGCAACTAATGAAAACTCTTCTAAAATACTTGCATTATCTTTTACACCAGAGGAGTGAAACACTTTAAAATAGCGAATTAATAAAATTAACATTAATTTTTAGAGTTCTGGGCATTCCATGAAGAGCAGAATTTTAAAAAAACAGATTTTAAAACAATTTTTGGATAGAATTTTCAGAATTATTTCCATTCCATTTTTCTATTTTTATTATTATAAGGTAAATCATATTTGATAACCATGTGGAATTATACATTGTTAAAATATTAACTATGAAGGTAAAGGATACACTAGTATATTATGACATTTTTTAGCTACTTAGCATACTCAATACATTTTCATAATGTTCAGTGCTAGAGAAACGTTGAAACTTTAGAAAAAACAACAGTGCTTGCTCAATTCCTTTCTCTTATAGACACAGAAATTTCATTAACAATTTCAATTCTGAGACTTTTGGCTGAATCAACTTTGCATTTCCCTCCAGGACACAAATGTATGCATAAACTTGTAATTGATTTCTCAACCTGAAGGCAGAGAAAATATTTCAGCTTTGGAGCACAGCACAGAAAAAAAATCAGAGTATTACAACATGAACTTTACATCAAATCACAAGATTAAATTTTAATGTATAAACACATCTATATCTGACGTGGGTATTTTTATTAAAAATTATTGACTTACCTTAGAAATTGGTTTATAAAACAGTATTCTATAGCTTTCCTATGGGAGGTCCTTTTGTGCCTCCAGATATTTTACAGATAATGCACATAAAATACTTTATTTCTTTTGATCAAAGTCCCAAGTTAACTCTTTGCCTGATATCAATGATTTAATTCTATCTTGCAGCCTTGGTAGAGCTTAAAATTCAGTAGGATTAGTCCAGTTCTGCATTTATGATATTCCTCTCATCTTCTTTGATTTATAGGAGAGAATCTTTAATAAAGGAAAACCTGAAGCTACTGAATTAATAGATAAGTCAGCTATTCATCACTCTCGTTCCTTCATTTCAGTTACCAAAAATCTAATTTTTATAATGTCTCCAGGTAATTAATACACAATTCAACTCCTTGTGTCATACAGTCCTTGCTTAAATTGCAACTAAGATGAGCTTAACCATCTCATTCTCAGCAGAGCAAAACCCCTACCACATGGTTACCCCCTTCTCTTGCAAAGTCGTTCAGGAATTTCTACCAGAAGTATCAGACTAAGGTGACATTGAGGGGAAAGGAGTCAAAAGATAAAGACAGCTACACATCCTGATGTTTCTAAGTTGCAGAGATGCAACTATGCATTTATCTCCTGCTTTTATCCCCATGGAATAAGGAAGAGGTGGAGGTGAGGGGAGTGCTGGGCAGTAGAGCACCTCTGCCCTCTGGGCTCCTGAAATAGCCGGTGGCACCCAAGTAGGACTTGTCCACACAGTCATCTGTACCTTCCACACACTCACTTTTAATGTGTTAATGCCCAGATGGATATTTAATGTACTGTTTCATGATACACAAAAAAAGCACAGAAAGTAGTTAAGTGCACAGTATGCTTTAGCTATACAGCATGCACCTTCAGTGCATATGCAGTCTTAGCGCCATCTTACCCCTATTTGGGGAGCATTTGGGAGGGAAATTTCCTAAAGACTGTGTATATCCTGGACATGCCTCATCCATGATCGACAGGAGCAGCTGCAGAGCAGTCCTCCGACAGATCCATGGCATTAACTAGCTTATTATGCACATGCATACTGACATTCAAGCAGGAGTGAGGTGAGGTTCGGTCTCTTCTCAGGTAGCAGGTGACAGGACCATACAAAATGGCTTGAAGTTGTGCCGGGGGAAGTTTAGATTAGATATGAAGAAAAAGTTTCTTCACTGAAAGGGTGGTCAGGCATTGGAAGAGGCTGCCCTCAGAAATGGTGGAATCACCACCCCTGGAAGTGTTCAAAAGGCATGTGGGTGTGGTGCTTGGGGATACTGTTTAGTGGTGCACATGACGGTGCTGGGTTAACATTTGGACCTGATGATGTTGCAGGTCTCTCCCAACCTTAACGATTCTACGAGTCCGTGATTCGAGAGCTCAAAGTGTTTGACTTTCCATTATATCATTCCTTCAACACAGTCTACATGAAAGGATCATACAATCCAGTATTATTTCTCTGTGTAAATGGAAACAAAACAAGTCCAAATGTGTAGTGTTTTTAACCTCATCTTTCACAGCAAATGCATTAAACTCCAAGACGTAGCACTCCCAAGTGCTGAGGAAAAAATAAGTATTTTTTTCCTGAGGATTTTTTCTCTCTTATTTTTTGTGAACAGATAGTTACATCTAAACACATATCATCTCAGAACATGAGATTGCATGATTCATATTCCTCATCAAGAAAGGATTAGGAATATGAATCATATTCCCAGCAGACTGTAATTGGTATTAAATGTATCAATAAGCAGGGAGTTCACATCATGACTCTGCTTGCCAGAAAGCTTGTATTCTCCATGATGAAGTACAATTTTTCCCATCAGTAAGTCAAAAGCTAGAGCCACTCTACATTAAAATGTTTGAGGCCAGACATCTATTAAGACATTTAGACACATAGGCAAACATTTCCAATACACTGTGATAGCTGGCAGATAATTTATTCCTAGTATCTCTTCAAAGGTGATGATAGAAAAAAGCACTTGATGAATATAATAGCATTTGAATATGTTCACACTGCATCTCTAGGACAACATCTGGATGGGAAGGCCTTCGGCTAGAGTTTCATTACCTTCAAAGTTCATTATGGAGATGGATGATAGACTATATTGGTTAAATTATTTACTATGATCTAGTGGGGGAATATGCTTTGGACTGCTGTGCTGGCAAAAAAAAAGAAGCAAAAGGGAGTGGTTGTGGCCACTTAGTTTTGCTCCTAAAGAGTGAAGTGCAAAATAATGAAAATTTTACAGAGGACTTGTAAAACTGCCCAGAATTTGCGCTCTTAATGAGATGACCTTCAGAAAGTCCTCAAGCAGCAATAGCAGGATCATCATTCAAGCCCAAGGGAAAAACACAGTTTCTACCATTCTGTTTCAGAGAGGCAAAGTGAAGACAACCTGGCGTACCCCAGCAACAGATTAGGGCAGGTAGAACTTGGGAACTGTATTGCAGATCATGAGGTTCTACCTGGATCTATGAGAGCACAGAAGGACCTGCTGCTGACACACACAGGATTGAAGAAGTAGGATTTGGAATGGTAGTTGGAGTTCTGATGTGGTAGCACAAATTACAGCAGATTTTATTTATGATTTTCTAACAGGGAGATTTCCTTTCAAATCAAATCTATATGGATCAGCTATGGATCATCATATATGGATCATCTGCAGAGAATAAATAAACTCTCTACTCCATAGGGAGTAACATTTGAACTGTTTCCAATCCTGTTTTGCTGCTTTATGAGCAATCTGTTTCATAATCATGGATGTTTCCTGTAGATAGCCAGGGCATTCAGGACCAAACCTCTATCTTAAGTCAGAAAATGGTTTGCTTTCCTTTTCTTTTTTTTTTTCTCCTCTAAGGAATCCAACCCAAACTGAATTTGCCTGAAAGAACTGTGCGGCTGGATCATCTTGTTCTGCCTTTGTCTGCTAATGCTACCCTTAAGCCAAGAATAGCTAACATTTGCAACCTCTTGAAGATACTTTCATCCTGGTCATGTGCTGGAGAACTAGATAACACAGCCATATCTGCATGCTATGTCTGCCTCACAGAATAAACTCTGCCAGTTCCAGCTTGGGTCTCCACATCACTCTGCCAGTCTTCCCACAACAATGCAGAGACGGGAGCAGTTTATTTGACTCAGTAACCAGTTCCTGTTGTCAGAACTAAATGATCAGAGTGAAATTGGCAGGACATTAGTTTGTATCAAAATACACTGTTAAGAATGCAAAACACATGTTGAGATTTTCCTTTTATTCTACTAAGTTGTTTTTTGTGGGGTTTTTTTCTGTAATAAATCTATACAGAATCAATAGATTACATTGTCTTTGATTCTTATCTGTACTGGAACACATAAAATAATAATTTCTAAGAAAGTATCTAATTCCTTTTACTGAACTGTGCCTTTCCCAAGTGGCAACAAAACCCCTGGAAAGTCAAAAAAAATCCCCACCCAGATAACCAGAAATCATATTGTAGTGCCAGCATCAACAACATAGCCATTCACTTCAAGAATGGGAACTTGTACACTAGGTATTTTTCTACTCAGAAATCATTTGTGTGAGAAAATAGAATTTAGGCTTTGATGAGAAAGACTTTCATCTGATAACTGGATTCTTTCATTTTTATGGGCTTCCATAGTGCCTCCAGGGACTCGTACGTTTGAGTTTCTGATTCTCCCATATTGACTAAACACCCCAGCCAGATAACACTGTTGTCCCACAGTCAATCCTCTCTCTTAATGAGATAATCTAATACCTTTGAAAATCTAAGTGACAGTAAAATGGAAAAGATTCAGTCCAAACAAAGAATCCAACTATAGAGGAAAAGAAGGGCACAAGATGTTCAAACTACAACTTCCAAAAATACTGATGGCTAAATTTACAAAGAGAAAAATTTTATTGTGTTTTTAAATGTCTTTTCTTTAAGAAAAGTTCTGTAAGGGGCATTTTACTAAGAAAAAAAAAAAAGAAGAAGAAAAGAAGAAAAATGTTATCAAAATGAATTTTCCATCATTTGAAAAAGAGTTTTGACAGAAAATTGTGGGCCTGAACCAAACTCCCCACTGAGCGTGTTTGTCGCTGCTGCCCACAGCGTAGGCAGGGCAGGTCATTCAGGATAATGAATTCCACCTGGAAAATGCAGCCTAATTCATTTTGCTAAAAAAAAAGCAGGAATACCTCTGCTCAAATACCTCCTGACAGACTGAAACTAAAAGTGTCCATAGCCTGTAGCTTGTACCATAGTACAGTAACATTTATTTTTCTCCTTAATAGCAGAACTGATCTCAGGGGAAAGAAAATGAAAAAAATCAGAAAGAAAGCATTTGCAAGACAAAATTATAATTGCTTTGAACATCGCAAACAATGAACAACCATTACTGAATTTAAGAAGTTCTGACATTTCATTCAACACATCATCAAAATATCTGAAATATGGTCAGTTAATATTGCTTTCAGACTTTTAAAGAACAGATTAAGCTACTGTTATTTAAGCTACCAGCTCTACCAAATTATTTATAGAGCCAGTAACAAATACATGAGCAATGCAGAAATACAAGTAGAAGTAACACTTTTTAACTTCAGTTGGAGGCCAGACCAGGTGATGTCAAATGGCACGGCTTCACTTCAGCGTCTGAGCAGAACTGTGACTTCTGTCAGTTCTGGATCCGGATGACTCTTCGCACATGACTTGAATGCCTGTTTTTCTTGCAAATGAGTGCCTTTAGAGGAGTTTTGCTGCAAATACAGTTGTACAGTGACAGGTAATTCCTTGCAACATTTCTGTTTACACCACCTTTCAACACTGCATCTTATACTATGTAACTAACTGCAATCAACAGAAGTAGAAAAACTAAAAATCCCACCATTAACCACTAGATTCAGTCATAAGGGAAAACCTAACTGAGAGATAACTGACTGAAAGTCTTAGAAAGTTAATGAATGGCTGAATATAACAAATATCCTATCAATAGTATGGATTGTAACTTGGATGTTCTTACCCCAGATAAGGACACTGCCACTTGAGTTAGAAAATTGCTCCAACAGGGAATTTGTTGTCTGGTAGAGTTAATAACTATTAGTTAAAGAGAGGGAGAAAACAGAAGCAAAAATATCAATTGCAATTTTTATAGGAGACTTCATAGACTCTTCCCATTCCTGTCTGGCTCTAGTACTGCCTTCATCCACCTTCCTCCTCTTCCTACTTGCCCGAGACCTGTTTCTTTTGCCAGCAGGACTGGGACACTAGCTTTTTCCATCACAAAGGACAGCAATAGTTGGTCTAACAATACAGGGAATAGAAATTAGAAAATATTCAGTCATATCAGCACAAAGCAACCTGAAGCATAACTATTCACTGTACAGCAGTACTTCTCATAATCTGATCAGTATTTAGTTTAAATCAATATTTGAATATGATTTAAAGACAATTAAACCCCCCCAATTTTATAGCTTTTCCACTGATATTTGAGACTGCTAGCACTCAGAAAAATGACATGTGAATAGCACTGCTAAAACACAGTAGACAGATGACATGCAAGTGTCACCAAAGATCTCTGTGAATGCAGCTCTATTGTCACCAGAAAGAGCCTTGCTAATATTCCTTCCATCCTCCTCTGATTAGATTGCAGACACGGAAAGGGAATAATTAGCTACCTGCACATAACACCCAGAAACCAGCAACCAAAAAGCATTTTGAGATAAAAATATGCAGATCTATTTTTACCATGAAGGGAAATAATTAAATTTGAGCCTGAAGAGGCTCTAAGCACACTCAGTCAATAAATTGCATGCCAGAACAAATAGGTCTGAATGCCAAATGGAAGTGTACACTCCTAACACCCATTTTTAGTTAAAGTATATATATGCATGCGTACGGGGTGTCCAGTTAACTGCTTGAACGTCAGGGAATGCAAGGAAGATAAAATCTCATGGTGTGAAGCCAAAAACCTGGACTGCTGCTATGCTGCTGATACCTGCCATCCACAATGGAATTTGAAACTGAAGTAGGTGTTGAGTAACAAGCACAACAAATTTTTTCTTTTTTTTTTAATGATATTAAGCGGCTTGGCATTTTATAAATGTATATAAGGAATTAATTTAAACCAGGTATTAGTAATAGCTGGCAAAAGATTTTTTTTACTTTGTGCTACCCTTTTAAGATTTCTCAGGCTGTCCCCCAGTCAGACCAGAATGATGAACAATTCCTTGTTCAATGAACAATTTCCTTGTTCATATACCAGTTTAGTTATGTCAGGTTCCTTTCCAACTTATGTCTCAATCTGTTGGACCAGTTAGTTGCAAAACTTTACAACTTAGAAATCCAGAATTACATACCAGAAAGTACTTTGGACACAAAACAACTAAGATGCCTTTTTTTTTTTTTTTACAAGAATTCATTCTGATAAGAGTGGTGATGAAAGCACTGAGTCTGGCTTGCACAACACAGAAACTTCCTGTATATGCTACAGAACAGCAGAGAAATATCTTTGTGCAACAAAAGACAATTTTCCAGCTTCCTTATCCACAAAATAAGGAATGATCATAAAATATGGATATATCTCACAAACAGAGAATGTAACAAAACAACAAGAAGCATTCAGGATTTATGCAGCAGTGCTGTTTTCCTCAGGGTCTCTGTCTACAAGGTGAATGCTCCCCGTGATCACCGATTCCTCTTGAGCTGAGGTATTCTCCACTTGCTTGTTTGTGCAATATGGAATATGGCCACAGAAATACATGTAAATCCATGGGTTGGTGCAACTATTTAAATTGCCAAGGAGCATGATAATGGTGAATGCTGAACCTAGAACAAAATAGTTAAAGGAATAAGATAGTAAATAAACACTTGTACAAGTAAGTATCATTTTCACAGTCTGCTGCTTTCTGCTGTGCCTTTTCATATATTAAAGTTAATCTAAAAGTAGAAAATTCACATTTTAATGCAGTTTGCAATTGCCGAAGATATGAAGCACACTTTATTGTATGAATTTCAGAATTAAATAGTTCCATGTAGCTCTTTTTTGATGTAGCTGCATTAAATTTAAAAGCAATTACTAAGCTTTTATACAAATACAGATCAATACAGGTACAGATATGTATAAATATATGTAGAATAAGACTCAAAGTCACACTGACAGGAATAATTCTTAAAACAAAGATCGGAAGATTTTTTTATCAGACAGAGCTATTATCTTCTTTTTCTTTTGTTTTTTTATCTCTAAGTTTAGAATAGGTGAATTTATAGAGTCTGCCTTTCACAAAGAGGCAATAGCATAAGTTTGACAAGATTAATTTTGTTTACAACCTGTCATTCTTTGATAACTCTCTCAGGCTTGCTGTTTAACTTTATAAACATCTTGTTTACAGCTTCTGATGCTACAGTATGTACTACAGAGATTTCATAAATATGATTTCAATATTTTAAAAAAATCAGATGTCTTATAACATCACTCTTCTATCCAGTAAACAAGAAATATTTATCTCATTCCTTTGGATAGTCAATTACTCCTTTTCACCTCGAGAACCCAAATACTATTGCTATAGTACCTGAAACTTCTAAAAGTCTGAACCTTTGCTAGAGCACACGATACTTTTCACCCCATTCTTCTTTAAACTGTTAATCACACAAAACACACAGATGGTGTTCTGATCACATAACACATGAAGTTCCCAGTACCTAATTAAATAAATGAGATAACCAATCCAGAAATTTCTTTTTAATCCTACTCAAATGATCACATGTAACTCTTACACAAAAGCAAAGTGCAAACATAAAGCAATTGATGGCAATGTGCTAGCCTGTTCTGCAGTTAGGAATGAGGATGGAGGGTATCTTACCTTCAGTCACGACACTGGGGAACCACACAGACCACAGCTGCGCAATGAAGAAAGGTGACCAACAGAAAACATATGCAAGAACTGTCACCACTGTCATTTTTACTGTCTTGATCATAGCCTTTGAAATACAGTTCACACTGCTTGCTCGGGATGGCAGGACTCGCTTCTGATTTGTTGCTTCACATTCATTCTGTTTTTTCACATATATATTTCTTCTGATTATTTTGCAAATCTTAACCTGGCATGTGATAAGGATGGCTGAGGGAATGAAGAATATAACTACAAAAATCCAAGTCACATATGCCCTTGGGCCCCATGGCTGAATAAATTCACCCCAACATTCAAAGATACCTGGAGATATTTCAGTCTTAGAAAAGATAAATACCTGTGGTAGGCTAAGAATCAGTGCTATAGACCAGCTGGTGCAAATGGGGATGTTCCAGAGAGCTCTCTTCTTTTGGAATGTGACCATAGGGTAGCAAACCGCTTGATATCTGTCCACTGTCATGACCACTATCATATAAGTAGAGGCAAACATGCCCAGCAATTGTAGGTACTTGATAATTCTGCACAAGAAATCTGGCCCTATGAAAACATCTGTAATATCCCATATGAGTTGAGGCAGCACTTGAAAAAAGGCTACCACTAAATCAGCAATGCTGAGGTGAAGCATGAACACATACATCCTAGAGAGCTTCTTTCTTCTTCGCCACAGCACCAGTATGAGAATAAAATTGCCCACAGATGCTGTCAGAAATATGATCCCCAGTACAGCAATCTCTACTTGAGCTAATTGTTCATCTCTTTCTGGTCTTCCAACAGGATCTGACTGATTTGTCAGACTCGGGAATCTGTGAGAAGGACTCTCGGTCTGATATGTGTTATCCTGCATAGGAAATGAAAAATTCTTCATAGTGCACAGAAGCTACTTACAGTAGCTGCCACTTACAACTCAGGTTGACAGCTGTGAAGCACCTGCTGGCAAACAAACCAGGCTGGGGTTCGAGTTTCAGTATATCTTCAAGCAAAACTCCTCCTGCTTGTGCAAACTAAAGCAGTGGGACCTGAGTCTTGATGAAATTCTGTCTTGCTGGCGTGCACAAAGGCTTTATATAGGCTCTCAGCAGACAGAGCCTTATGTAATTGCAGAGCCCTCCAGTAGGCTGCAGGGACCGCAGCCAATGGCAGACTGAGCCACACAATTGGGGGAAATATATAAATAAAAGGCAAACTTCAGAGGCTCAACATGATTCAATTACTCACTTCAGTCAAAACCCTAACTTGTAAATAGCTGTGGCCAAAGTCATTCTCAAATGACCTTACTCAGGAGACCTCTTGCAAAAATTTTTCTACGCAAATCAGAGGAGCATACTCAGCTGAATCGGGAGGAATGCTTATAAGTAGAAAAAAGTTGGGTCCCTGAGCTCAGGCACATTGTAACTGCAACTCTCCAGGCTCCTGAGGCACGACCACATCCTAAATGCAGCACAGATAAATAAATGCCTTTTTCCATTGCCCCTTTTTTTCCTTCTCTTTTTGGAGTCACCTGATTCTAAAATGAAAAGAAAACTATTTGAACTGCTCTAAAAATAATCTTTTTCTTTCAAGATGGGGTCAAGACTTAATGGTTTTTTCTCAGCAAAATGAAAACACATGTGAAATAAATTACTTTTATTAGGACTCTGCGTCTACTGAGAATTTAACAGAAAAATAAGTGAAAATTCAGTGGGAAATTCAACTGAGGGAAAGGTCTCTATGATGAAACAATTTCCAATGGTTTTTATTCTACTATAGTACTAAAAGCTTGGAGGTCATTTCTCAGTACCTAAACCTTTTTATTTTTGTGGCGCAACTTGTGTTATGACCACAGGAAATTCATTTTTCTTCAGCCTTCCAGTATGACTTGCATATTGTTAGTCGCAGATAAGAATAGCAATTTTGAATTGATTTCATTTTTTTCTCCCTCAGCCTTGCCCTCTTAATCAAAAAAGAGAGATTTAATAAAATGAATTCATTTAATATGAAAACACGTATTTGAAGCTAGGGCACTCATATTTTTCTGGTTACAGTCAGGAGACTGGTAATTTAAAGTCTTTCTGAAGAGGAAACCAGTAAGGTTGAAAGTAATATCCATGCTGCATATAGAGTACATAATACCGCACCTAAACTGATAAATCACTGTAATCATTACTATATTATAAGACCAGACCAGGAAGCTCACAGACAGACTACTACCTCTTTGCCACTAAAGGTTTTCATGTATCAACAGACAGGTGAAGGGCAAAATTCACAAACAGGATGGTGAGGTAGACTAGAACAGTTAACAAAAACAGTGTGATCTCTTTTCTCTCCCTCTTTCCCCCTTACATCGCACCGTGGGATGGATGTTAATAGCTCATGCAGGGGTAAGACTATGAGAACAGACAACAGACAAGCTGAACAATCTCAGGAAACTTTTCCACCAACAGCAGCTATAAGTATCTGTAATCCATACTTGGCTAAACACTGCTGCAGCTACCTGAGTCTACAACAGCTTTTCTCTAAGATTATGTTGCAAAGAGTATGAATCACAACCACTTAATTTAATATACCTGATAATTTTTTCCCTAAATTAAAGACTATTTGTAGGAAACTTGGATTCCTGAGGTTGTTTCATTTTATTTTCCACCCTCAGTTCGGAACCTTTCTCGTTTAGTGGGAAACAGGCATAGCAAGATCATAAAGGAACAAATGGGTTTGTCTTAACTCTCATCCTCCCTTCACCCAGAAACTTGCAGAAGAGCAATTGAACTGGTCACAAGCCATGAACCCCTGGTAATTCTGCTGACAGCAAACACTGTGCTGTGGAGTAGGTGGGCTGATCTCAGGTTCTGCCTTCTGATGAAGACCAAGTTTCAGGTATATGCTCCAAAATCATTTATCTTGACCATCCTGACTCTATGAGACAACTAAAAGCCAGGTGGGATTTTTATTCTTATAGCACTGACCAAATATGTACATCTAGGCAGAGCTAGGTCTAAGTAGGTTGAAAGAGGAATATGTGAACAGAAAACCAAGCCCAGGGTCAGGCATGGAAAATAAATATAAATTTACATTTCATGATCTGAAAGATAATCAAGCAATTATATGCAAAAAGACCAGAATATGCAACACAAGTCAATTCTGAGATACTATTGAAAGACTAACCAGCATGTTATACCAGAAGCATATATTCATACAATTTTTCACAATGCATAATGTATGGGTAGACATATATTTCAGGCAAAGGTGTTTTATCACCTAGAATCATTCAACAAGATCCATGGGAACATGCAGCTCCTCGTAGACCTAGACACAGACAGGGCATACAGTGTCTGGGAGCAGCCCTGGTGTCAGATCCAGCACATGGACACAGGCACACCGAGAAACAAGTAGCCCTTGCCATGTTAATAAAAAGGGTGGTGGACCTGATTGTATAAATTGTCCTAGTGTTATAAGACTATCCTGTATATAATCAGTTCAGTATCTATTAATGACTTCATAATTTTAGAATTGTGTCCTTTCAATCTTTTTCATGCATGCTAGCAGATAGTCAGGATAGTGTTATATTGAAATTTGATCCACTCTGGAAATATAACTCACTGAGAAAAGAAAATTAAGATAACAGATGAAAATGTTTAAGTAGACTTAGCCGTTCTTTCACTCCAGTAGTGTCCTTCTCCCATTGCCCAGCTTTGCTTCATTCCAAACTGTATCTGTCCAAGTTAAACTCTATTCCTAAATTATTTGCCTTCAGTAGTGTGGGAAAGCACATTTTAATTAACTTCTGCTGAACTTCTCAGTGTGGGCTCTCATCTAATGTTTGCCAGTTAGCTAGAAGAGATTCAGCTCACAAATTAAATCTCAAAATTAGGTATCTTCTCAGAACTTCAGAATCACACAGCTGCTCAAGACAGCGACAACACTGAATTCAGACCACTTTACCAAGGGTTTGTCCAGTCAGGCCTTGAAAACTTACAAGAGCTTAGAATCCCCAAACCTCCCTGGGCAACTGGTTGCAATGCTTATTTTCACTCTGAAAGAGCTTTCCTTATGTGCCACTAGACCCTCTCCTAACTCCGAACAGATCCTTTTGTTCTTCTGCCATAACCTCAGTCAAAGCCTGGTTCAAAACCCTTGTCAGCATCCTCATAGGTATGAGAGGGCAATGTTAGGGCCTCTGAAGCCATTTCTCCTCCAGGATGAAAAAGCTATATCGGGAGCGTTGTGGAAAATATTGTATTCAAGGAGTTAGTGATCTTGAACAGAACCTGTCTCCTCTACCGAGCCTTATACTTAAAGCCTGTGCTGGTGCTGGTGAAGTTATGACTGAGATGGCACCCCAGACTGTCAGGAGAAAATACATGTGATTGTTTGCTCCACAAAATAAAAGGCTCCACATTGCGGAAGGAAGGAGGAACCCCTGCACAGACGGCATCTGTCCAGTGTGTCGGGGAAGATCCACTTTACCTCTGCCCAATGCTGCACAACAGCAGAGCTCTCAGCATTGGACAGGACCTAAGATTTCCTCACTATATATATTTCTGGTTTTTATCTTACAAGAACACATATTTTACCTCTTTATTGCTGTGCCACCCTAGCGAGGAGCACAAGCCCAGCTCACTCAGCCTCCCTCACTAGGTTACACCTTCATAGCCCTATGCTGAGCTCACTCAAGCTCATCAACACCTTTCTTGTGCAGGGACTCCACAACCACAGGCAATATTTCATATGTAGTGAGTAGTGAGTGCTGAGTAGGGGGGAATAAACACCTCCTTTGACCTATGAATTTCATGTGATTTATGTGTGTCAACTCCCACCACAATCTTTGTCTTCCAAAAACTGTATGAATTGCAGTGCATTGCAAATCTTTTCACCAAGGCAGGCAAGGAATATATGCTAAAGCAGAAATATGTGCATTTTAGGGTTAAAAGCCCCCCACCAGCTTCTTAAACCCAGAAACTGTATCATCTCATTACTTATTAAATATAGCTTGTGAAGATAATAGGTTTGCACACTTTTACTTTGGAATGCATAAAAAGTTCCAAAAAGTTCCTATTTAAAAAAAGATCAAGTGGGAAATATTGCTGTCTGCTTTTGATGTAAGAAACCCAGGTCTGCCTCTTTTCTCTGTGAGATTCTGTAGATCTGAAGGACTAGTAGATTATGGTTATTGCACTTGTCAAGTCATGAAAACCAACTAATTAAGAAAATTATTTGTTACATCTCTAGAGAATTTTAGATAAATCAAAAATTATTTCCTTAGTGCTTGTTTGATTCTATCTCTTTTCAAACACTAAAATGTAAAAACAGCTTCCGAGGGCTTAGAGAGTGAAAAGGACTAGAGCATGCAGTAAAAGACTCAGTTATGAAGAAAATGGTAGAAACATTTACTTCTTAATATGTTTTTATAAAAAACACTTAGTAATATGTTCTAGGGTAGATAAAAAGAGTTGATATAGCATTGCATTGAAATTGCCCTAGTGATAGAGAATACAATCGAGGAGATGTATTAAGTAACGTAAATACACACCAGTAGCATACTTTATGCTGATGATGCCGCCCTCATT
>VZRE01012414.1:115939-141190 GCA_013396775.1 Cephalopterus ornatus | reverse complement strand
GTTTTGTTGTTTTTTTTTTTTTTTTTTGCAACTCTCCACACTAAACTGCGCAATACTGTGGGGGAGAAGCCATTACTAAACTATATGCTGCAGAACAATGTAGCAAGTAATTAATTCCCAGCATCCTGCCGGGACATCTGCTAGCAATAATCACTATTGATTTAAAGCTTTATTTAGCCTTTATCTATATCCTAGTAGAGTATAAGGTCTTGCCACATTTTATTGACATTTTTATTAGTTGAGTTTGACTGAGAACTGTTGCTGTTGTTGGGGTTTTTTTTGTTTCCCCTCCTCCCCCAATATTAAACTGTGAAATTTATAATATGTTTAAACTATGGGTGAATCTTAGGCTTTAGTTTGCATGTTCAGCTAATTTGTCTCTATATGATTTTTGTTTGAATCTTTTTATTTTTTTCCTCTCTCAGGGCTTTTACAAAAAACAAACAAAAAAAAACAAACAAAAAAAAAAGATCTTCTAAAATTCTTTTTCCTGAGTTGCAATGGACTTAACATGGAGATAATTCAATCACTACATTAAGCACTTGACTGTGAAAGCGCAAAAAAAAATAAACAAAGGAAAAAAAAAGAGAGAACCTTGTTTGAGGCTGTTGTGAAATAACTTTTGGGGGCTATGTGACAGTCTGATTCCATTTTCAGAATGATTCGTCATCTTCTCTCTCTCTGTGTCTTTTTTCTCTCTTCTCTCTCTCCACGAAGGAATTTTAATCCTAGTGATTTCATCCCATGCAGGAAACAGTAATAAATGTGTAGAATTCATATTTTTCTAAAGGGAACTTAAACTGCTGCTACGAATTGTGTACAAGACTGGTTTATGCCACATGAACAGAGAATCACACATTTGTTTTGGTACTTTTATTCCTCTTTTTATTCAGTTGTACAGTACTTCCAAATTCAAAATAAAAAGTAAAACTTGTTCTGTATCAAACCATCTAAGCAATAAAATGTTATATTTAAAAATTATAGGTTATGAAATGGACATGGCTCTTCTTGTGGGTTTGTTTTAACTTGTTCTCAGACTTAGTTCTGCTGGAGGGTGATGTACAAGCCAGAGCTTATCTCTGCCAGTAGCATCAGCATTTCTCTTCCTTCGGTTGATCTGAGTTTGAGTTGCAGATGATTGCAGCACTCTGAAAATGCATGTTGCTTTTGACCACCATTTTCTGGTAGTCAAGCCCCTTTGAAATGCTGCTTTTCTCCTAGTGTAGTTCTTAACACAGCAGCTGAAGACAATGGGAAAGTTACTTTGGTGCTGATTTTCCTGCATAGGCGTTGGGTCAGGGTTCTCTTTCCTTTTTTTTTAATTAATTGTAGCCCCATGGTCACATAAGAGAGTGTCCTTCTAGCTGTGGTGATTAACACTGTATCAGTTGTTTTCTGTATAAATTAAGTAGTTTCTGCCACTGCAGTTTTCTTCTTGCATAAATGTTTATGGTTGTGAACTCTTTGGGATGTATTCAGAAGCCACGTGCATGTGTCACAAAGAGAGAAATCCTTTGTTTTAGCTTGTCAGAGCTGCCTTAGTTGCATTTTACATGCCTTCCTATAAATAAAATGCATTTCACAGGACAGTGAGCCAAAGAATCATCTGAGTTGTGAATCCAGCTCTGGAGGCCAGGGAATTGCAGTGAAGCTGAAGCATCCCCATCTTCTTAAGTCCTGCTGCGATGGCTCTTCCTGGCAGAGAATTGAACTAGGTTCAGAATGAGAGAGACAGACTCGGGGTGAACTGCTGCCGCTTTCCTCCCTCAAGCCTCCTGCACCTTCCTGACAGGTCAAAATTCCTCACAGCACTTCCTTGGGTGAGGAGGTGGTCCCTCATCCCTTAAGAGGGCCAGGTTCAAAGAAAAGCAGTCGGCTAGCCAGCTCTGCCCCAAACCGAGGATACCTGATGAAGTGGGGCTTTGTGAACGCTCTGTGGGTGGGCTGAGAGGGTGGAGACATGATTTCTGAGGGAGGAAACCAGCAGAAAATAAATTTTCCCTCTCCCACCCACTGACCTGTGTCTCCTCTCCTCTCGTGAGACTGATGGGAAGCTTGCATCCAAGTGGTGTGGGGACCTGTCAGGAGGTGTAAAATCAAAAGGGTTGAGTTTATGTGGCTAGGAAGTGACTCTGACCAGTTACTTACAAAATAGATGACTTGGAAAGCACTTGGTTCTTGCCCATGGGAGGGTATAATTGCTGTGCCCAGCCCTTTTCTCCTTCTACCTCAATTTGCAGTGACTATTCACAAGTTGGGAATTTCCCTGCTTTTCTTGCCTTTGACAGGGTAACACCCTGGAGGGCCAGTTGAACTTCACTCCTTGCTTGGCATTTCCCTTTCCCTCTTTCTGCCTCCACTCCTCCCTGCACCAACTCCAGTGGCAGATCTGGCCTGAAACATGAGGTTAACAGAGAGGTGGGGAGGTGCTGGCGGTGTCTCTGTGTGCCCCCTCCAACTTGCTGCTTTCTCACCTCATTCCCTAAAGACTTTTTTCCCCACTGTGTTTAAAGGTGAAGCTACAGGTTAATTCTCCACATGGACAGAGAGAGGCACAGCCCCTGTGTTGTGGATCTATCTCATAGCAGTGCGTCAGGCGTGGAGGCCACACACTTAGCCCAGAGCATTAAGGTTTGGGGAAGATGTAAGTCCTGTGCCACCACAGGGATGCCTTAGCTGTGAGGGGCACCAGGAGGGTGGGGCTTTTTTCCAAGTGTGGAGTATGAAGCTGTGGGCTATGGGAATGAGCTGGAGATAGCAGGATTGGGTAAAAACTGGCTGTCCCAAAGCAGGATGCAGCCTGTGCTTGGAGCATCTTTTGCATTTCTACTGCTACTGAATCGCAAATAGGTAAAGAGAAAGGAATAGAGGTATTTGTTTTCCATTATCCAGCTGTCACAAAGTACCCAGAATCTGAGGGATGGGAGGGCTGAATGCCTACACCAAGGTCTTCAGAAAGTGAGTACAATGAGAAATCATTTGCTGTTGACACTTAACACAGTGTTTTGGCCTGTTCTGTTGAAAAAAAAGCCTTTCTCAAACAAAACTGGTCACAATTCAACTAACAAAGGTGGCAAGGGGCAAAAGTGTACTTGAAACCTTTCCTTTTTCACCAGTCTCTGGTCTGGGGAGTCACATGGGCCATATTCTTTAGGCGTTTGTGTAGAGTTACAGTGGGATCGAAAATGACACTTTCAGAAACCCTGAAGCTTAGGACTACCTGTAAAAGGGAGACAAGTCCCCAGCACAGAATAATCGGCACTTTCTGTATGTCAGTCTAAGAGGTGCCACTTTTCATCACCCACTCTGACAATGCAGGAAAAGAAAAAGACGGAGAAATGCATTGGATTGTTCAATCAGAACATCTCTTAACTGCTGGACTGTGAAAAAAGGGGCCACGCCAGCATTTCCAAGAACCTGAGTACCGGAGTCGCTGACATCAAGGACGGAAGTGAGTAAAACCTGTACAATGCACCAGCATCTTCTGGTGTCGTGGGTCACCTGAGCCTCAAGCCAAGGAGCTGCAAAAAAAATTTTTCCCCGGTATTCCCCTTCCTTGGCACTAACTGTAATCACCTGTGCAGGGGAGGGGCTGTGCTGCAACAGCGACAGGGGCAATGAGGGAGATGCTGGGTTTTGTGCTCCAATCTGTTTAAATAAAGGAATTGACTTGGGGGATTTTGGAAACCTTCTTCATGTCAAGGACGAGCTGAAAGTTTCATGAAAAATGGTCCAAGTTTTGGGGAAGGGGGAAGAGTGTGTGTAGGAAAATGTATGTATCTAGCCTAAGTGGGATGGCATGATTTGACTCGAATCTGCATCTTGGGTTGCCTGTGCAGTGTCTGACCTGGGGACGTGATCGGTCACCTGGCTGTGTGTGCAGTGCAGGTTGGTGGCGTATCACCATTTCACTGTGGTGACCCCTGGACTTCCAGTCCTGGGTGTGCTCTGGAGCTCCTGAGTTTGGCCTCTGGCCCCACACTGGAGCTGTGCTCCTTGCTCCATGTTCTCACATGCACGCACAGGGAACAGGGGAAACAAGCATCCAGGAGCATACTGTTGTCACTATCTGGAAACCGGTGACTGCACCTACCTGCAGATTTGCTGCTGGATTTCTCTAATCTTTGGAAATTAGTGCCATGCTGGATCATAGGATTAGAGAAAATGGAAATATCCATAAAATGACAGGAGGTTCAGTACAGCTGGGGTTCCTGAACCAACAGCTCTCCTGAGTGGGTGTGTGGTCACAGCCTGTTCCTCTCGTTTTGAAGAGCATTAACAGGAAAAGTGGTTTGTTCATGAAGCCCCATCTAGTATGTCTGAAGCATGTCCTGCAGATGCACAGACTTGCACTCAGCAAGTTCATACCTCTTGGCCTTTCTCAACATGACCTCAATGATGTCTTTCCTAGACCTCAATGATGTCTTTCCTAGTCCCCTTGGCTGAGGATTGTGTATTGGGAATGCATTTTGAGATGATTTAACCCCTTCTCAACAATCCTGAAAGGATGATTTATATCAAGTAAGCCCAAGGTGTTTCTCCCACACTTTGAGTGGGTGTCAGACACAGGTGGCGTGTGCCCTTGGCCCTAGGACAAGTGAGGGACTCATTTGTCCATTGGTACTCATGTGTTTGTTTGGGAACTATTAGAGGACTTGTGGGGCGGAGGGCACAGCACAGGGAGGAGTGCTCTAGGACAGAATTATTTAGGATCTCTCACCAGCTGCACCTCTACAGGTGCAAAAGCTGCAAGAGCACCATCCCTGTGTGCTGCCAGGGAAGGGAGGCCTATTTAAAGCAAGGGATGGGGTGAAGGTTAGGTTGTGGGCAAGTGTTGTGTTTGTGAGCAGCAGCATGTTCAGCACTGTAAAAAGATGTTTATGAAACTGTTTTTCCAGAAATACCTTTTTTTGAAAAGGAAATTAAGTGGTTTAAGACTTGGGAGAAATACAGTGGAGAGTCAGAGGGCAGCTGGCTTGCTCCAAGACAGCAGTGAAGACACAGACTGCTGACAGGTTACTGCACAGAATGGGATGCCCAACAGATACAGGAGCATCGGCCTTGCTGTTGATATATGCAAGTGTCACCTCAGGTAAGTGGCATATAACCTGCACACACATGCCAGAGTGTTAATGGGGTGCCAGACAGACAAAAACCTTGATTGATTTCTCTAGAGAAATGAAAACCTTCAGAGTATTGCTAGGTAAAGTGCCAAGATGCCTTCATTTCAGGATGCGTCTGAAATCACTCTGTAGGGGTGAAACTAAATGGAGTTGAGAAACATTGTTGAGGCTTTCCTAAAACTCTAGTATTGCCTCCTACTTTCAGTTCTAAAGTCCCCCCTCAGCCTAAAAAAAGACCCTCACAAAAGGGAAGCAGGTTTTTTTCATATATTATACAATAGTAAATGGGAAGACTCCTCTGGCTCACCCAACCTCACTGTGTAATGCGGTAAACGTTGTAGCAATCCCCTGAGTAGCAGGAACTGAAAATAGCTTTCTCCTTTGCTGTGTTAGTTTATTTCTCCTGTGCCAGATTTGTCTCTTGTTTGTCAGGGAAAACTGCCAGGAGCGTATGAGGAAACTCTGGACGATGGGTGTTTGGAATATGCTGTTGTGAAAGCAACTGAACTTCTCTAGAGCCTTTCAGCAGAGGGTTGTGAAGCAGCTTATGAACATCAGTTAACGGGAGGCTGTAAATAAGAGAAATCTGCTGGAGAAAAGGCTTTTCATCGTCAAAGGCCTGATCTGTTTTCATAATCTCGGAGGCAGAGGTTAATGCAGTAAAGGCCAGCGTGGCTGTGGGCTGACTTTCCGTCGGTAATTTTTAGCCTGTAACCGCACGTGGAGTGCAGCCGTGCTGCTCATAAAAATGTGCGAAGGTTAGGACAAAATGTCAGCCAGAGGGTCAGTGGCTCTACTACAGGGAATGACCTGAGCAGCTGGGGCATGAGGAACAGCAAAATGTGCCTCTTGGCAGCAAACGTGCGAAGAAGTGGTCCTTCCTGAGTGTGTGCACAGAGCACTATCAGCCCCTGCCTCCAGGCAGGGAGTGGGTGCAGGAACATGGTCAGTTATGTTTGGATAACTAAAGCAATTAATATATTAACCTTCCTCCCATCTTCTGGTCATACAGAGAATGACAGCTTAGGTTTGTTTTAAATGAGCAGCATCTGACTTCTAATGAATCTGCACCCAAAATAAATATTTGTATCTTATTTTTGGGTTGATGGTAGTGCTACTTGTGAGATGTAGGCTTGCTTTGACCAGTATTTCTCCCAGGTATTTGCAACTCAAGCTTTACCACGTGACCTGTGCTTGGGAACAGGAAGGTGACCAGGTAAAACCTGGCTCTAGACAAAAAATGTAACCATTGTCATTGCTGTTTTCCTCTCATTCTAGCAAAGTGCAGCCCTACTTGATGCACAGGGCTCCCGGGGAGCAGCTGGTGAGGAGGGTGAACACGGCCTCCCATGTTCTACCACATGCACTGCTGCTGAGTGGGATCCAATATTCCTGCATTTGCACACTTTGCCAGAAAGTCCCTTTTTGGTGGCAGGATGTTTAACACCATTTCATCTGCCGCCTTCAAGATGCCTGTGTGACTGAGGCTTCAAGGTTACATGTATCAGGTCCATTATACTCCGCAACCAGAGAAAATCAGAGTATCAGCCTGCCTGCATATACACAGCAGTCTGCGAGTTCGATTTCTGAGCTTGTGTCTAGACCACTATCTGTCAGTATCTTTTCGAGTTAAAACCACAGGGGCTGTCTAGCACAGCTACCTGAGACACAGAGCCTTAGAAAACAAGCCAGGATTGTAGGTGAGGGAAAGAGAGGGATCTGGAGAACTGAGCAATGTGTGCACCCTGTGGTAACATGTTCTGGCACAGGATGCAGAGCCACATGCCGCCTTTAATGCATTTGGCTATTACTTATTGGTGAGTGCAACTCTGACAGTTTTGAACTCTTATTCTGAAGGAAAAGAGTCTTTAGCAGCTGTAAAACGCCTGCTTAAAAATTCTCTGCTTAGTTAAAAGTGATAGCAGCCTCTCCCCCAGTTCCTTCCAGCAGTGTTTTACTCAACTGCAGCTGAGGGATGTTTTGCAGTTCATTAGCAGATCCCTGATGGCGAGTACTTATTCCCACTGTAGCAAATCAGTGACATCTGGCTTGGTGCAATTCTATAAATTTAGCAAAATAGGAATGAGGGGTGATGGCCCTTGGGGATTGTCACAGAAGGAAATGAGTAACCACAAGGAGAGCTGCACCTAACTAATGGAACAGTAAGTGACACCCAGTGAGATGCTTTAAACAGGAGCAGACTGAGTTCAGTCTCAAGAGGACCTTGAGGGAACCTATCAGACTACATGGAAAGGAGTATAGCGTAGTTTTTAAAACACAAGCTTAATCCTATTTCATGCACCACCTTTCTGGTGGTGCCTAACAGCAAGATGTGCTTCCTGGTTTCCAGCTTGCTTGTAGCAGCAACAAGTTAGAATTAAGAGGACAAAACATCATTTTCAGCTGTGAAAAATTAATTCCACTCACCATGAATGAAACACTGTTACAACCAACCAAGCATTAACCAAGTCTTAAAAACTCGCTCTAAGAAAAATGATGCACTTCATAATCAAGTGTTTTTAGGGTATTTAAACTTGCTTCTAAATATAACCTGTTATTTTGGTGACAATGTTTGCCACAGTGTATGCAACAGTCATCAAACACTATTTAAATTCTAGCATTTCCTTTGCACTGGAAACCTGCAATAGGGTATTTTTTTTTTAAGACTTTCCTCCTCGCTAAAGAAAACAGTGTGTTCTTTCTTTCCTTCTCTCTTGAAAACTTAGGGGTGGATAACTTGCCAGCTAAGGCTGTCCTGGCAAGGTCCTGTCCTCTGCTTGCTTCTGCAGTGCTGTGGATCCAGGCTCAGGCAAGGAAGCTGCTTCAGTGTTCTGAACAGTCTGGGCTCTTTGATTTAGCATTCATGGAAAAGCTGAATGAGAACCAATTTTTATATGACTGTGGTCAAGGTGCATATGGGGTTAAAAGGTCAAATTTAATCCAACTCCAGCCACAGGAAACCTGGCTGTGGGGCCAGCACCAGGACAGCAGATGGCAGAGGCAGTGTGCATGGAGCATCCCTATAAACCTTGCCTCTGCAACACCTTGCATTGACACCGCAGGTAGCTACAGCCCTGATCTTTTCTGGAAGCAAATGCAAGACACAACCATTTGCACCTTTTCTGACTTCAAGCTTCACATCTGGAAATTATTTTCTGAAAGGCACAGAAAAATACAGTGCTCAGATTTACTTTGGTGACCAAGATAAGGCAAGGAATGATTAAGAAAGGCTAGGCACAGTTGCTCTAACCCATCCACGTAGATGCTGCTCTTTGAGAAGGGGCTAAAGCTCTCTTGTACTTGTCTGTTATGAGGAGCAGTTCTCAGAGGCCTGGGAGATCCCTCAGCTGGCAGATTTGGGTATTGCTGGCTGTAATAATGTCCATCTAGCGAACCCAGTATTGTATTTTATCTCCAGGGTAAAGGCTTTAATCCCACATGCTCCACCACTGCAGCTTCATGTCTATGAAAATTACACTGTGTAGCTCCATCCAGGCCCTGCAGGGCAAGACTGAACCGTTTTTACTAGAATATACATTGTGAGATTATCTTGAAAATCTCCCTTATTCAGAGAGTTGTGAGACTAAGTACATCACTTCCAAGTACTCTCTTTGCTGTGTGAAAGAGCCAGCTCTTAAGTGGTGGTTTCATTATGTGAATTTAAGTGGCACAGGGAAAACTTAAGTTAAGGCAGGACAAGTTGTGGTTTCAGCTGAACAGGCAGAGAAGGAGGAGGAAAGGCAGATTAAGTTTCAGCTTTTCCTCATCAGTTAAGGGACGGGGATGTTGTAATGCTGAAATATTACTGCATCTTGGCTAATACAAATTTATAGCCAAGACTACTAACATGAGGGGACAGAAAAGACAGGCAGATAGATAGACTGCCATAACTGGTTTAGAAAGAAGAGATACCAAGGTGAGATCTCAAAAATCTATCTTGATCTTTTCAGGGCAAGATGAGGCAAGCTTCAAATTTCAGAGTTATTTTTATGTCTTCTCAGACCTAAAAATACATCAACACATCTGCTTTTAATTTTTCCCTCATTTATCCACAGATATGGTTCACAAATACAGGAATCCCAATATCCTTTATTTTTAAGCCAGTTTGGTTAGCTTTTTTCCCCAGCAAGTCTTACCTTGTTCTGTTTGGATGCAATATACCTGCTGGAACAGCTACTTTCAGAATTACTGCTTGGAATGCCAGTGTTTGTTTGGTCAGATAACAGCATTCATGGAAAAGCCATAAGGATTTGGACTTATTAGAACCTTGTGCTTCAGCAACCTTTAAGCATCTTAACAAATCCTTTTTCCACTGCCTATGGTTTAACAGGACGTTATTCTTTCTAGAAATGTAGAGGACTATGGCTCAGTTTTAACTGACCAGGATTCAAGAACTTACTGAACATTCTCCCAGGGCCCTACCTCATTCTTAGAAAGAATTCTAATCTTAATTATGAGTCTGGTGTCCAAAACAGAGTATTTGCTAAACATGATTTCCATTTCAACTACACTTGTAGAAAAGCAGCTTTTTAAGAATACTGTGTTTTCACTCTTTGCATATTTGCAAGTACAGGTTGCTTATCAAGGAAAAGGCCTTTTTTTTTGGTGCCATACTCATGCTTTATTAAAAAAAGAAAAAAAGCTACACAATGCTAAGAAAAAAAAAATCAAGTATAATTTACAAAAAACCTGCAGCTGTTTTCAAGAGATCTGATCTCACTTATAAAGGGAAGTCAGCAGGTAAAAACCTAAATGTTAATTTAACACTTCAGTTGCAATACATCTGAAATTAATCATCCAAAACAATCAGTTATTCTTAAACTGACTGTTGACTGTAGCTACACAAACAATCATCTGTATCGATTAGAAAAAGTCCCTGGGAAAATTTAAAGATAAATGGAAAAATGTCAGAAGAATGTTACTTAGCCCACCCATAAGCTTCTGCAGAAAATAAGAGATCTTTCTGGCTTTGCTCTCCTCTGTAAGTTAATTGCAATTCCTCTGTGAATTTTAGAAATGTCTAAGTGTAAAGCTGCTGAGTTCTGTTCAGTGAGGGGACTAACCTGGAACAGTATGGATCTAGGTACGCAGTTGCCAGCAAGCTACACTAGTGCTGTGTCTTACTATCTCCATGGAAGTGTATTGTGCAAGTCTCAAATAACTTCAAAACACTCTTGAAACAGCCCTTGTGTCACTCCTATGAGGTAGGTAGTGTCCTTCCTTTGGAGAAGAAAAGACAGACTCTTTACTGCTCAGTACATCAGGCACACTGAACAACGGGACAACCAGCCCACATTATTATTTGGCTTCCCTGATACTTCCGTGAATTCAGAGCTTTCACCTGCAAAATTTTGTTTAGCACCATGCATTCCAGGAATAATCAGTGAATGATAATTTTGATTACATCTGTTCCAAGCTAAGGAAGAGCTTCAGCATAACTCTTTAAACAAGCACTACCATCACTAGTCTGCTCCATTCAGCTCTACAGCCAGCAATTTAACAATTTCATACATGAAGAATTAAGGTGATGCTTCAATCCTTTAGTCTGACAGCAGCCACTCTTCTTTCTCAGATTAAATGATACTGGGAAAAAATGAAATGCTGTCATGAAGCAGACAGCATAAAGAGGGCTACAAGTATCCCATGCAGTTCAAGTGTAGCTCAATTAATGCTTTGTAGACATGAACTCTCAAGCAGTTTTTCTTACCCCAAGTGTAGAATTGTTAAGTCTTCACAATTTTTTGAGTAAGTTAAGGAGCTGTGAGAAAGGAATTAGTAGTGGTCCTTCACTCTAAGGCCATAGTTTATGTGCTGTCTAAAACCACTTCAACATCTCTTACTAATAAGGAAGAAACTCTAGTCCACGTTTTCTACAGTTCTCACTGTGAAACTTTCTCAAAACCTCACAGGAGCAGTGGTGTGGCAGTGTACTAAGCCAGCTGAACAGTGGTGAGAATGCTAAATTATATAAATGCTTATGCTGCTACATGAAAGGGGTGGCATAGAGACAGGTAGAATTGCTACTGTCTCATCTTTAAGTCATTGAAATGATACCCTACTCAGCTGATAATAATGATATCCAGTAACATACCTGTGACACTAAACTATCTCTGTGTGTTTAAAAATTGAGTAGAAAATTCAAGTACCAAAATAAAAGTTTCTAACCAATGGGATAAACCAGCAACTATGTTCTCCCATTTGAAGAAAAATGAGTATAGCAGACTGGCTTATTCACTAGAAATAATGTTAGAGATGCCAAAGTTCAGTTACCACTGCATACTGGAATGTTATTGCTAAGTTTCAACTACAGCAAATTAAAGAGAGACAAGTAATTCAAAACTATTATGACATTTATCACGAGCAGTAGCGATCTACTGGCCACTGTTCTTATGAACTGCTTCTGGCTGAGAAAATTACTGTGAACCATCCACAGTGAATGCCAAGGTGTGTGATCAGAAAGATGCGCTTGGTACAACTGAACACTGCCAGTGCTGATTCCTTCACAAGATGCCTCCTCTCTTCCTTCGTGCTTAGAGCTTAAGCATTTGGAAGGTAACCACCCAAGTGCAGAGAAGAGAGCTGTAACCTTCAAGTACTTCTTATTTGTACAATCCTTCAGCTTCTAAAGGCTGCACTTGCTCCATGACTCATTCAGTAAGGGCTAATCTATTTATCTCAACAAATAAGACTAGAGTATTATTAGACAAATTAGCATCCTCTGTTCTGATCCTTTGTCTTTTTTCCCAGCGTACCACTGTATCTAGAGCAGCTCTCATCACCAGCCCCTCAGAGAGTACCTTTGATCCTTGGGAAGAATTAGAGGACACAGTTCAAGATGACCTATTACCAGAGGTGAAAAAAACCCCCTCTTGATGTCAGGTTAGAGACATAATCCAAGAGAGGGAACTTAGAAGTTCAGCGTATCAGGTGCTGTAATAAATATAGGGCTTTAATATATAAAGCATTTAATACATAAACACTCCATTGAATCAATGCAAGCTTGAATATAAGCCCTCAAACCTACCACAGAGTCAGGCAGACTACATCACTAAAGGCAAAAAAAGTTGTTCCACGCAACTTGAGCAGAGATAGCCCTTACGAAGGCAGCATTCAACTGTTCACTAAGTGATCTGTATGACAAACTAAGCAATCTTAACTGTGAAAAATATTCTGCCTGGACTAGCTATACTTTCAGAAAGTTGAACAAAGCATCTCTTCCATAGCAAGATGAGTCAAGAACATCTTCACAGTTCATTCTGGCAAAGTGTAAAATAGTGCCAATACAGGTAGTTTCAGAGGTTAGATGCTTCAAACACACTGTGACAGGACTTGAAAATATTGCTCATTCATTGGCTCAGAAGCTCAGCCCCTGCAGAGCAAGTGTAGACCTAAAAGAGCATTTCCACAGGTGGGGATCAGGAAGGGGAGGAGAAGAAGACAGAGGTCTCAAATCGATGCCTCTTCCTGACCTCAACAACAGACAACCTTCAGACACAGCAAGAGATGCAGCTGAGATGCAAACAATTTAAGCCTTGTCCAAGTGCCTGAATGGCAGCAAACTGACACTCTGCATATCTGCTCTCTTCCCTGTCAGTTAATTCCTGAATGCAGTGGATGTGGATCAGTACCTGGTAATCAAGTAAGCCACAAAAGGGAATCTCATTTTGATTTCATAGAGCTTTCTGCTCCAGTACTGAAATAACATGTAATTAGTGATGAATATGCATCTGTGTTACTAGTAAGAAAGATAAAATGAGAAAAAAATAATTCAGACCAATGTACTGAGCAGCAGAAAGATGGGTGAGATTTAAAAACCATAAAGGGTGAATTAAATAGTTTGCCAATAAAAAAATTCTTTGACGCCAACCATTTTTCAAATTCAGTTTCAAGTGTGTACAGCAAACCCTTGTAAAGCTTTAAAAGAGCCCAAAAATCAACATTTGGATATATATGGCATTTTAGTTTTTAGAAGAGAGAACCAAGAACTCACTGAAAAGTTGTTCTGTCTTGTTCAATAGTTTCTTGAGTAAAGATTGCAGAACTACCACCATAATCTGAATACTTAAGCTGCTGGCACGACTCAAATAACTAACCATTTAACAAGTTGGGTATAAAAAAAATTTATGTAGCAATACCAATTCAGCACACAAATTCCATGCTTCACGAGTTCTGCTGCTGTGTAAGAGTCTTTCTAACATCTATGCAGATAAGTTCAGATTTTTAGGTCACTGCATGCCCAGATCAAAACAGCAGCAAAATATCTACCACTACAAGCAGCTATACCCAGTTGTGCCTTTAGAATGCAAACGATGCAGAAGTCTAGATGATCAGTGCCTTGCCACTGAAATGGGACCACACACACAAACTTCAGTGTGTGCATGCTGTAAAGAATAATGATGCTTACTGAAGAAGAGAAATGCATACAGATTCTGATACAGATATGATACAATCAAGACGGATTAAGTCACTAGACATTCAGATTAGGGAGAGGAGAAAAATCCTTCAAAGACAATGTACAGATGACAAGCCAGCATTACAAAGAACTCTAAAGGCACATTTCAGGTAACATGTTTCTGTTAAGACCAACCGCTTACACACGCAGGCACAAATCTCAATGGGTACCTCCCCCCACCCCCCAACAATTAAAAAAAAATTAAAAGAGAAGTGCATTTTCAGTAATATTAACACCAGTTAATCTGTTCAGTCCAAATGTTTAGCAGTATTTTCCTTATGGTGATATGGATTCTCTGCACTACTCCGATCCAAAAAAAAAAAACCAAACAGGCGGGATTAGTAAAGGTTCAACTGTTGTACTTAGTTAACATTACTCATCAGAGCCCACTGGTCTCTTCTGTGCCCTCTTGTAGGGCAACCTCCTTGGTGAAGCTTTATCTAGATCAGAAAAAAAAGAAAAGAGTTACAGTTGCATCAACTGCGATTGTTACATGACCATGTATTTCTCTCCTCCCAAACACAAGACAAACTGCCTTGCTAATGCAATGTGTCACCACCGATCCACCAATTCAAGCAACTTGTTCAGCCTTTTTCATCCTAAATAGAAGGTAACAAAAAAGCATTTCCCTTCTGTAACATGCAGCTCCAGGGTGAGGTTTGCTCTATTTGCCAGGTACTAAAATGCGAAAAAAACACCCAGAACTGAAAACCTACACCATCTCCACCACACTCCGCTTTTTAGAGAAGTTTCATGTTTGGTAATTACGCTTTCATAAAGAAAATTAATTATTTTGATCAATACTGACTTGAGTTTGCCTTCCTGAAGAATTTATGATTGACTTTCCTTTAAGCAAATTTGTCTTGTATGAAGCATTTCCACATTGATATAGATTAGCAGCTGAAAGTAAGTGTTTTTCTTGGGAAAAACCCCACTTTTCCCAAAAGCATCCACATTTGACTATGAAGATGCACTTTGTAACCAGGTACTCCATATGGGGATTCTTGACTGCGAGGGTGGTGAGGCACTGGAACAGGTTGCCAGAGAAGCTGTGGCTAACCCATCCCTGGAAGTGTTCAGGGCCAGGCTGGATGGGGCTTAGAGCAACCTGGTCTAGTGGAAGGTGTCCCTGCCCATGGCAGGGAGGTTGTAACTAGATGAACTTCAAGATCCCAATACAAACCCTTCTGGGGTTATATGATTATTGTAGAGAAGCTTCAATACTCTCTATGAAGTGCTAAAGCGATTGCTATGTGAATCTGCTGACTTAAAAATGCATGTTTTCTTAAACAGAACAATCTCCAATAACTTCACTGTTTGGAGTATGTGCAAACACAAGGAGCAGCCAGCATGTCATTATGAGCCGATCAGTACAGCATGAAATGTCTTTCAACAATAAAAATTCCAGAACCTCTAAGATCTTGAAGGCCATATATTTTAAAGAATTCTAAGGTAGAGGTCTAACTGAAGCTAACCTGGAGCTAAGAAAACTACAATCAAGAAGAACTTAAACATCAGTTTTTCCTAGACTTCAAGTATTAAGATACGAAAAGATACAAATATCTATTTGGCTTAAGAAAGGGACTGGGACAGGACCCAAACATTACCAGGATTTGAACCCGTTTAAAGACAGCTTGTTGTTCAGAAAAAATAGCATTTAGTTTTTCTTGCTAGATTGAGACTTTTCAGATTTCCATGTCTGGATTTTACACTATCATTCCTGTGTCTCACAGAAAACGATGTACAAGAAAGCTTACATCTTCAGAAGTAGAGCAACAGTCATGTAAGTAGAGGAACAGTCATGTAAGTAGAGTAAAAAGGGTGAAGGAATAAAAAAAGCAAAGTCATCGGCTCCCAGCACATATCAGAGCTAAGGCCTCTAGCACTTCTACACTGAATGAAGCTCAGAATATCCTTTTTTCATCAAAAGAGCAGTCTTTGCCAAGTAAAGGTAGGTCCCACAAAGGGTTTTCAAAACACTTCTCTTTGCATCTCATCTAGGATGCACTTTGTTGAGGCTCTCTCACCTCATGGCAGCCAATGCTACTGATGATAGTTCACAAAGGATAAGGAAGACCCAGTGTCTCAGTTAGTTAAAGCAGCCGGGAGTGGTTCATCACTGTGTGGGTGTAACCCAAACTGTGTATTCCATACCCTCTGTGCCATTCCCCACAAACTGTTAACGAAAGGCCATTTGCAGCAGCGGCCCAGAGCACACCTGACCCCTCAGGCTATGAGCTGGGTGTTAAGAGGCCTGTGAGATAGGAGGATGTTCCTGTCCTCACATCCAGGACTCACAATCACCCATTGTGGAACTCCCCACCCTGGGGGAGGGGCTGGGCATTCCTGCCTGAACCTGGGTGTATACAATCTGGGAGCCTGGGGACTTCTGACTCCACTCGTGGGAGCCAGGCAGGAGGACCAGAACCTCGACTGGACTGCGACCACCAACGACCGAACTGCAGCTACCATCCTCGACCGGACTGCAACCACCGCTCTCAACCAGACTGCGAGCCCCAGTCTCACCAACAGGTTTTTCCTATTTTTACTTTGGACTCAGGGGGACCACATGGAGTTTGGCTGGTGGCCAACGAACACCATTGTGTTCATGCCCCAGGGCACTGAGTGTTGTGGGTTTAAAAAACCAACTGTCTGCAAAATTGTATTTATTGTATTATTTTCATTAAATTGTAATTCTGACTTATAATCTCTTTGAGTTGGGTTCATTTCTCCTGCTGGTTTACCTTTAAACCAACACACCCAGGAAGATAAACCTGATTAGTTAACTTTTATACCCGAGGGTGAGATTTGTTTCTCACTGAAACAAGATGCGCTCAGCCACTGGTCATGGACAGTCCCTCCACCATCCTCATGTAATATCAGTTTGACACTACACTAAGGTAGTGGGGAAGGCAAAATACACATCTGCCTTTTAGACAAACAGTTCTGGGAACTGTTAGAAGAGACAACAATACTTCAGCAGTATCCTACTGAAACTAAGTAACTACAGTATAACCAGAAATGCATACACGAAATACATGAAAACATAAATTGAGAAGTAGATAAAATGCATTTGTGCCATTGGACACATCTGTTCTGTTTTCTTTTACTGCTCATGCTACATCACCAGACATTGCATGCAGGAAGCTGTACTGCTATCCGTGCCCAATTATTACATGGACAACACATTAACCACTTCCACTCTTCAGCTCACAGTTTGCCTCACCTCTTCTACTCTGCACTGAAGCCATGGGAAAGCAAAAGAGAACAAAGAGTAAGAGAAGTTAGAAACATCCACAAACAGTCTAAGGAAATCAGATATTTGGCTTACTGTTGTCACTTCAGTTATCAAGTAGAACTTAATCATTTTGGATTTGTGAAGGACATTAATACCAAGTTTTAATGTGGCTTTAGTTAATATACACTTCCAATGTTCATTTAAAACTTTGGTCTACAGACAAACTTCTAAACAACTTAAGAGAGACTTTGAGATGACAGCTATTTTTTCCTATTTAAACCTCCTTTTGATGCAGGTTTTGGGTGGAGATTTTATACTGTTGAAAAATAGTCTACAGACCAAATTGTAAAAGTCACCAATAGTCATTATTAGATCAACCAGTGAAGTTTGTTCTATAAAGACCAGGCTGCTAAAGTAACAGTCTGATCATTAAGCACAGTGCTTTAGGCAGTTTTTTATTCCCTAGAAGAGTTGTATGCTATTCTGAGAAATGGGTATCAGTTACTTATTCAATTATAATTAATTGATCAAGTAAGTTTGTTATGCTCCATTTTGTGGAAGGTAGACTACTTACTTATTTGATTTAAAGTTTCTTGGGGAATCCAGCTCATATCAACATCATTCTGATTTGATGTTCCCATCTCTACTTTCTGTACCGGTCTTTTCCTCTGAAAATTCAAGAAAGAAAAGATTTTTCTTTCAAACAAGGTTTGGATAGCACAAGTATAAGAAATCACTAAAAATGCTACATTTAATGAATTGTAATTATTTCAGTAAGGCACAAACTTAAGGCTAGTCAATGTATGGAGCTGGTTTTGGAGTTAAAGCTAAGCTATCCTTCCTAACTGCAATTTATTCCCCTAAGCCTCTCATTACCACTTCTAATGCCTCACAATACTTATTCCACAACGACATCAAGATTTCATGCATACCTGGGCAAGAACATTATACCTGCTGCAAAGAAATGGCTGATGATTAATGAAACTTTGTGATGATGAGTTTCGTTATGCTTTCTCAGATTAGCACAACATTCTTGTATGTCACTTTCCAAAAACAGATGTCAATGCACAATAATCATCCCACACTTCTTCCCAAGTGAAGCTACTTCAAAAATATGGTAAGCCACACTGCACAAAGGCATCACCTATGCGTCGCATACGGATGAGACTTCGAGCTTTCAACAGCTTTTACTCGCCAAACCACATACACAGACGAACCCTTAGTTGTTATTAGCTAAATTAATGCAATTACAAATGGAATTCAGAAGGCCCTAATCAACATTATGGCAAAGCTTTGATGAGAACTAAATAAAGGACTAGACAGCTGTTTTCCCCGAAGTCTGATCTGGATTAAACTAATAGGCAGAAATAGAGCATGGGGAAAATCTATCCAGTAAGTAGTGAATCAGAAGACACACGCATCCACTGATTGGAAGGTATCAAAGCTTCCAATTCAACTTCAGTTTGGTGCCAAAGAGCAGACCCAAGGAGCAGGAGCTGAGCAATCAGAATGTCTTCGGTTATGAAGTTTTAAAAAACTCTCTAGTTTCTCCAGTAATCTCTAAGGTTCTAAAAATTAATCTTCTGAAGTTTTACCTGTACTGTCATATGCCAGAAACAATTAATGAATTGCTTTCTTTTCACATCAGGAAGGTCTTGTATTAACAAGTACATAGACAAACACACTACCCACCTTCCTAGATTCTAGTAACTGATGTAGGCCGACAATGACAAGTAGACCAAGTCCAGCGAGGAACATGTACATGAAGATCCTTTAAAAAACAGTTTAAGAACCATTAAATAAAAATCTTAAGTTCCGAAGAGAGTTTACACGGAGGCACAGAATCTAAGCCTAGCTTTGGCCACATAAGAACTTTTGTAGTGGATGAGTGGGGAAAAACCCAATGATTCTGAAACTGAAGTACTAACAAATATTCTGACTTTGACTTCAGCAACTGTAATCATAAACTTAATTCTGAACAACAGAACATTTGAAAAATGCTGTATAAATTAGAAAACTGTTCTAAATAAATACTGAAATTGTCTAACTTCAAGAACTTTTTTGCACTATCATGAAGTTTCAAGATATTGGGTTATAGGCAATATTTATGTTTGTGATAGCTTTAAGCACTTACAAACCCCTTAAAAATCTCTTCTATGCTTTTAGTACACTACTGCAAAGCAAGTGCTGCTAGGACTTTATTTGCAACAGAGCTTTGAAAGACCTTGCTTATCTTGTTCTGTGTTCCACAGTTAGAATTCTACCTATGCAATCAATAGTTTTTTTAATCTGTGTATTTAGGTTTGTTTTGAAGAATTTTACCAGAAGTACCTGTAGATACTTAGCAAGAGGTGAACATAAGTTATATCTAAAATTAATTTGGGGAGTAGACAGTTTAGAGATAAAAACCGCATTCCAGGCTGAACATCTGAACTTAAATTTATGATAAAGGAAATTATGGAGTTAAACTAAACAGGAGACTTAATCAAAACTCCCTGTTATAGGGTAATTATCTGTTCACAGGACATTTGCATAAACTGATTCTAATACACTGAATTCTTCTGAGAGCTCCTTTTTCAGAGTATCACACATTTTCATGTGACCAATTTTTCTTTCATTTATGCCATCTATTTGAGAAATATGAATGAATGCAACAGCTATTTCTTTTGCCTGACTTTTTTCAAAAGGAAGCTTGTTCAGCAGGCAATTTCTACCTGTGGCAGGACAATACAGATATTCAACATTGTCTACAAGTATTTCTGAAGAATAATTTTTTTAACTCAGAGGTCCATATAAAATTACACTCCAGTGTTACAACATTTAAAAGCATATCAGCATGGCATATGCTTGCAACATATAAGGTGTGTCTACTTATCTTTGAAAAGAATCACTCCTAAAAGATACCTTCTACAGATAGGGGATAGTGCAAATAACAACTGAGTTGCTCTATCCTGTACTCCAAATATATCTTCTAGTTTACATAATCTTAGATTATACTGGAATGCTCCAGAAGAAATTTATTCCAGTCTTGACAGCAGGACCCACAGCCTAATACTATGGACCCTCTGCATCTTTTAACTCTTAGGAAAAGCTTAACAGCTTCAATATTAGCACCATCAATAACCTGTTCTACCAGGTCACCAACTAAATTTGCATCTCCAGTCTCCTTACGTTTCTCCATCCAGCCCATCTTCTTTTTCAATAATTGTGACAGTTTGATTGAAGACAGCATCTTGAAACATGTTGCCCTATAACAAAGTTTGCACATAACATTTCAAATTAAGTTGTTAAACACATACACAAATGTTTATCTTTTTCCATGTTCTTGGAAAAATTCTAGAAAGCAGTAACTCCTGCATGAGACTTTATTAAGTTTACAAGTAGTGCTAGTTTGACTCAATACATAAAAGGACAAATGTTCCGCTCCAATTGCAAAGAACAGTCTTGATATTAGCAAGACAGCCACACCTGGCCTTCAGTATGTTATTTCCTATAACAAGAAATATTACATACGAAGGGTTCTAATTACAACTATCAAAACACAAAGGTACAGAAGCCTGTTCATCTTTGACTGACACCAAAAGAGAAAAAGAATCCCCTATTTTATCCCCACTTAAGCTTTTGCATAGTCTTCCCCCAGATTGCAACTACTGGCCATTTATTTGTCTAAAGTGAAGTTTGCAGGTGGCATTCAGGTTGGTAGTTGGGTTTGTTAGCAAAGCCCAATATGAAAAGCACAGTGAAAATTAAGTTATCCTAAACAAAGCTTTAGTTTTGGTTGGTTGGTTTGGCTTTTCAGGAGTACATTCCACTACTACACAGTTCTATGGCCTTCCTGCTTCCACTGCCAACATAACTTTAAGTGCAACATTACAAAGACCCGAGTGTGCCTGGAGGGCTAATGTGAAATACATAAGCAGTCACTTGCTGTGCTTATGCATCTAGTGATTTACTTATATATTACAAAGGCATTCACTTTATGAAGAGCTAGTAACTCAGCTAAGCAGTTCCTTCCTGACACCTCCACATCAACTAGGAAGATTCAAATGAATTGCAACATCAGGCTTACGTTTACATCTCTGTAGTTGAGATTGATAACTAGACCGAAAGGACGACCACCCATAGGCTCAGCAGGGATGAAAGAGTACTCAAATGTGGCTTGTCTCTGTGGTGGAACTACTGTGTTCAGAGAGAGAGCTGTGAAGTTCTGGATATAAAACTGGTAGTCTTGGGGATATCGGAAAGAAGCATCGAGAGACTCGACAATGAAATCCTCTGTACCCTTATTGGTGAAGCCCACCAGAAATTTTACAATGTTGTTTGCTGGAAAGTCTGAAACAAAAAAATATTCAACCATTAGAAACTTCATACACCACACCTAGCCAATTTCTAAAGAGACAGCATCTGGAATAGACTTTGCAGTTTTAGAGCTTCGCTCTTTTACACGCACAGATACAGTCTAAGCAACAGTAAAGAAAATGGTAAATTAGCAGGGGACTCTTACCTTCACCTTTCACAAATAAGATGGTTGTATCAGCGCTAGGTGAGGCTTTAGGCTCTCCTGACAAGTCTTCTTCCTCTTTTTCTTCTGTCTAAGACAAGAGACTTTTTTGAAAAAATCCTATAACGAACAGTGAAGCAAAGACCATACTTGGTTCATGAGAATCCCATGTGTCAAAGCAAGCAACAACAGCAAGTATTCATACCATATCCTGCTGTTGCAGGATTAGCACAGTCTGTTCTCCCTCCAGACTTGATTAGCATCACTTTCAGCACTTCTCTTTCTACTTGATATATTTGACACAGTAGTAATCTGAACTGCATTTGCCTGTATTGAAAGGTTTATAATCAGAAAGCATCAGCATGGTTTCTGTTTGGGGATAGAAGGAAAAGAGTAGAGTCTAAATGTTAAGTGTTCACATCTAAGATATTTCTATTTAGAAAACAAGCACTTCCAAAATACAGACAACCATATGACAAGTGAGAGTTACTTTGACCACAGAGGGAGTGTTTAGCAGTTTTCTATTCAGTTTTCATTAGTTAAGTGTATGTATGCCTGGAAATAAATACACTGTTGGAACTAAGCAAGTTCATGGACCCACTTGTTCAAGTTCACCTTTGTGACAATGCACTTTTTAATCTGGCAAATGCAAGCATTAAAGGCTTATTTTCCACTTGGGGATGATGGGATCATCACTGCCCCCATCAAATAAAACCAAGGCTGACCCAATTTTGAAGTGTCTCAGCTAATTGCTCGCAAGTCAAATCATTTGATTTCAGTGCTTGAACGACCACCTGACGCAGTGGATATCCTACTGGATCAGTCATACATGTACCATGAACTCGGGAACCAGAGCTGAGCACCTAGCATCTTGATTCCAAGATGCTATGCCAGACTATATCTTCTCTTTCAGTGACAAACGAAAGAAACGTCTAAAAGGTGTAATGTTTTGTAACCGAGCCACAGACTATTTATTAAAAGCAAAATACATCCAAAAGGCTATTTAATAATACTGTCAGTACTGACATAGCATACCTTCTACCACTTCGCAAAGCTGGTCAACCATAAGCTCACCAGCTTACCAACATCAGTAAAATCTGATAGAATGAAAGAACAGTCTTACAAGTCTTTGCCTAGTAATGCCCCAGACTTTCCTATTTTGAGAGTATTTTGTACACTAAGTGTCTAGCAAACCTAATACTCAGCTGCTATAAGCAGATCACAAAAACTACATAAAATATTTCACTTTTTCGTTTACAATTTTTTTTGTCTGTAATTTTTGTTGTATTGTAAATTAAGTTTAGCTAGTGGAATTCTTTTACCTGTGTTGTCTTGTCTGATTAGTTTTGCTTAGCATGAGTAACTAAGGTTGCTGAAGCCTTAGGCTGCAAGCTGCAAACTTTCACCTTGAAAAGTCGAACAAATCTTGAACTGTTGCTTAGCTATGTGAAGGGAGGCTGCGAGACCAGTGCAAATTGAAACATTAGGAAGCCACAACTGTCAGAAGAAGATGCAACCCATCCAGATAAATACAGCTAGAGAAATAATTCAATAAGGAACAAGAAGACCCCAGAAAAAAAAATCACCATTAAACCAAGAGGCACATGCAAAGATGCATGAAGAACAGGTGCACAGGTTGTAAGAGTATAATAGCTCAGGGATTTTGTTCAGGGTCCCTTTCCAGAGCGACCCAGCTCGAGCTGTCCCTATTGCAGTAGCATGCAATTATTAAATTATTTTCTCCTGGAATCAGATATCTGAGACTCTGCTGAGGGAAAACTTATGTCAGAGAAATTTTAACATTTGCCAAGCTGAAGCAAGTGACCCTAAACAGCAGCGCGCTCACAACATACCCTGCAACAAGTGTCAGAGGCTAGGAATGTAGCAAGTGAAACAAATGTACAAAGCAAATGTTCTGTTGCCCACGGAAAATAGATACAAAGAAGCCAGAATTAAGTAGTCCTATGGCCCAATGTTCTTCTCAGTTTACTGAGGTGCAGCTTAAGCTAGAAAAGAACTACAAGGGGCTCCCACGAGAATCTGATTCTCTCACTTGTTCTTTTTTGTGACCTATAGTTTTGGCAGTAAGAAATCAGGTTGTCCCCATGTGGTTTCTCAACTGGTAATTCAGGAAGAAAAGATAAATCCTTTTGACAACTCAAACTGAACACAAGCTTAATTAGATATGTGGAAACAGCTATTTGAAAACAACATTACTAAACTCATATGTAAATTATCCAGCTTGAAGCACTTTTGGTCTAATTCATACTTTTGAAGTAACGCTCATGTAAAATTACCAAGTCTGTTGGCTCATCTTCTTCAACTTCAGCTTCATCATCTTCATCTTCAACTACAGTATCTTCCACAGCTTCCTCATCTTCTGTAGCATCTTGAGCTGCAACTAATAAACCTGAACCTACCAAAACAAAATACAAATACAAGAAAGCCTTTTTAAGGTGTAGTTAATGAACACAGAACTGACACTGAAGTACAATTCTCTAACTAATGTTTGAAGAAGTTCTTAAATCTGTCCAATGCAGTGTTTGAATCCTCAGTTGCAAAAACCTGACATTAAAATGATCCCTGTTTTGATCTTTCAGCCTTATTCCTTCTCTAATATCTTTAACACCTACTCATTTACCTGCCACCAACTTCAAAACCAAGAAGTTTACAGCTAGATGAAAAAGAAAAATTCAGCATTCACACAGCAATGCTTAAATCTGTGGAAGGCAACAAATTTGCCTTAAAAGCTATTGTTTAATTTTGGAACATGTTAACATATGAAAATATTCTAATTTTACAATTAAAAAAGTGAAAATTAGACACTGATATTGCCAGGAAATTAATTTAGTAACTACTGTTTCTTCTAAGACTAGCAAGTCTACTAAATGATTAGCCTACTGATAACAGAACAGCACACTTTGAAAGGTAGATATTTTTTGCATGTGTTTTCACTCAGGTTTTAAAACATAAAACTCTTTTTTAATATGACCTCAATATAATGTCCTAATGTATCCATATATGCAACAGAACCACAACATTAGACAGAAAAGAAACCTGACCTAGAGCAACGCTCCAAGACAAAGCGTAATCTGATAGTTCATTGCCTCTTTGCTTTCATGGAGCCAAGCCTCGTACATTCAAAAACTGGGCAAATATGATTAATAAAAATATTGGCCATGGGACAAAGTTCTGTCCCTTTGCAGTTCGCAGCACATGGAGGCAAAGCTGAGAAGTTTTAAAACATGTGCACAAAACTACAGATTTTTTTGCTAATAAACCTAACGTATTCCATATATGAAAAAGTAGAAATGAATAGACGATTGATTTACCCAAGTCCGAAAAAGATCTAACTGCTATAAACACGCATTTAAAACAAATATTTAAAAATTTTTACTGGAAATAACAATCCTTGAGCAGGACAAGTATATCCGAGGTCTAAAGAATTGTCAGTCAGAGCTAGAAAAAGCAAACACAAGCCCTCCTCTCAAGTGTCTTCAGAAGGTACACTCAAAGACTTTTGCTCGAGCACGTGCAATACTTAACCTAAGCCTTAACTACCGTGATTTTATTTGCTGAAGTTTTAAACTTGCAAGTGTACGAAAGATTTTTTTTTTTTTTTAGTTTAAAAACGAACAGGGTCTGTACAGGTAAGCCACAGGCAACCTTTGCTGCCCAGCACTCTCTTTCATATCCGTGGCTTGCAGTCTTTTCAATGGATGTCGGAGGGGCTGATGATGATGTGGCAATAGCGGGAAAGGAGAGCTGCCGGCTGTGGGAAGGCACTAACACACAGCGTCTGCTGCAGCCCACTGCAAGAGCTGGATGAGAAGCCTCCCTTCCCTCTCCTACCTTCCCAAACTTAGTAGTAACGGAGGCAATTTTCAGACCGTGAATCAGATAACGCTGCAGCGTAAACAGAGATTAGCGCTCCTCG
>VZRE01012414.1:76319-115042 GCA_013396775.1 Cephalopterus ornatus | reverse complement strand
GTTCTTTGGGCCTGTCCTGCGCAGGGTCAGGAGTCGGGCTTGGATTGATCCTCGCGGCGCTGCAAAATGTGGAAGACGTAAAAATTTTCTTAAGAGAGGACGTTCCTTGACGTTTGGTCTTTGTATACTTTTCAAGCCTGATAACAAGAAAGGAGATTTAACCCGTGAATCACATAGCGGCTAACAGTCAGGCTCTGAGTGATTTCCATGTGTTGGGAAAGACAAATCACTTGTCTGTAGAATTGCTTTGTTAAGGTGTAGGGCTTGATCTCAGACCTAGGGGGAGGATAACAAAGCCTGGGAAGAAGGATGTACCAGTGGTAGCAGATACAAAGAATGCAGAATTTACGGGCCACAGGGACATTTGGCAGAATTCCCAAGATAAGGAAGAAACTAATGAAGACAACTCAGCAGCTGTGCCGAAATCAGCTCCAACTGGGTAAAAGGTAATTCTGGCATGGGGGAGGTCATGATGACTGGCTCACGGACCACCGACCCAAGAAACCCACCGACTCAAAAGTAGAGAAAGACTGAGCATGCAGATTGATTAGCATGGGAAGCGAGGGAGTCATTAACCAATAGAAGATAGAATACTAATAAATAAAAAAAACTATGTAACTTGTAGGCAATGAACATTAATGCCTGTGTTTTCTAAAATGTATAAATAGTGGAAAGTTTTGATAGTTGGTGTGCTTGATTTGTAGAATACCACCGAGCACCCAGGCTTGCACAACTCGGAAATAAATAATAAATGTTTCTCTCAAGTGTGTAGTTCATGCTTCGTTGCACACTGGGTAAAGAATCCACTTTTTCTGGGCAAGAGTGGGTCCCTTCCAACTTGGAATATTCTGTGATTCTGTGGGAAGTGCTGCCTATGGCTGTTTGTGGTAGCTGGCTGTTGGGGTGGTCATGGCCAGAACAGGTGGATGGGGTGGCTGTGGGAGGCCAGGGCTGCTTCTCTGCCAGCGTGCCTTCGGCACTTGGCAGTGTGGGAGACTGCACCTTGAGCTTGGGATGCTTCTAGTGCAGGGAATGCCAGTTGCGTTCGTCTTCGTTAATGTACTGTAACGCAGTAAAATCCAAAGGAAAAGGATTTTTTTGTTTTGTTTTTGGTAGATTAACATATCTCTGGAAGGAGCAAAGATAAAGCATATTACTGAAACAAAGGTGCTGTTTAAATCTTGTAATTCCACGTTGCTTTAGAATAACTGAGTTTGGGTCATATATTTGACAGTTTAATTGGAAGATTCTCAAAGTGTGATAGGCAATGAATATGATACTGATACATCGCCTTTATCTCAGAGGACCTTTTCTTAAATGTTAAAAGGGTTATTAAGATGGAAAGCTTTCCCAGGCCCTACAATCAAAACATTCAGTGAAAATAAAAGTACCGGGGCCAAAACCAGCCTGCAAGATTTATCCTTCCTCCCACAGTTAATTCAGCAATTTTTATACAGCATACAATGAAGCAAGAGTGGTGTTGATACATTCTATATTTTGAGGTAACTTTGTCATTTGAGTATTTGCAGCTTGCTTTGAGGGCAATGGTAAATGTAGTCTTGAGGCTTTCATTTTTTATTTTCACTTATTGATTTTCAACCTGCAAATTACACTACAAAAAGTATCATAAGTAACCATTCTAACTTTTAATCTTATTTTAACATGCCGAAAACCTTACTGAAATGCTCTTAAGTATTGACTGAAAGTGATGGATGATTATGAAAATTGGAATACATTCATTGCTACTGATAAAAGTATTTCTAGTCAGATAATATTCACACAATGATATATATTTCCTTTTCTGTAAAAGTCTTAGGGTTTGTTTAACATATAATCTTTAACATATAATAAAACATAAAAACACGTTTGACTTAACCTAGTCATGGTTTGGTTGTTTTGTGTTTGTGTGGGGTTTTTTTTTTTGGGGGGGGGGGAAGCCGCTAATTCTTTTTTCTTCAGGAAAGTAAAAGAATACTGCCATGCTGTAGGAGGTTTCCTATACAACACTGTAGGATCTGAAGTATTTTGTGTCTTCTACACGGTGACTATGTACTTAATGTGCTGCTTTTCCATCTGAGTTAACTGCTCTTGATGTTGCTAATTAATTAACCCATATGGTGCTCTTACTGAATTTGCGCGTGGTGGGGGGCACAGAAATGTGTTCATTAGAAGTGTGTGCGAAAATAATTGAGGTACCTTGACTAGCTTTAGCAAAACGCTAAGCCAAGACTGACTGCAATACTACAACTGTGCCTTAAAAGCATATTAGGCTGCAGTTCTTTTGTACTAAGTGCTGTACCCATATTAAACAAGTTATAATTTGAAAGAAAAGCCTGTATGAAAAACTGGAGCAAAACGCAGAGGGTTTTTTTTTTTTTCATGGACTGCTCCACGTGTGCATTCACAGGCGTAATAAAGTAAGTGTTGACAGTATTTGCCACTATTGTGACTTTTAGATTTGACATCCCTTCTGTTGGATACTAATTCTGAGAAGGCTATTATTCACTGGGAGTTCATGTTGCCCATTGGAATGTGATTGCAGTCATGTACAAGCATTGTATCCTTGCATTTAAAAAAAGGGTTTCAGTTAGAAATTACATGTAAAGCTGTAACTAGGAAATCCGCCTTCAGTTTCATAAAGTGTATTACAAAAAGAGTGAGTGTTCCTAGTCTGTGGATTATAAATAAAGTTTACATTGTATTTCCATTTTGAACTTCTTAAATGACTCTCATGGATGTATGTTTCCTCTTTGAAGATACCAGGAAAAGGCAAATAACTGTTTATGTACATATAGACAGACTTATTTTTGCATTAATACTTGTTTCTGGCAAAGTGTTTAAGAATCAGCTGGACTGCCTCGTCAGTATTTACTCAGTGGTTTCTATGAGAGATGAATTCAACAAAGCACTTTTAGGAGCAGTGTCATACATAAAATCCTAACCTGTTGTCTACTTCCTTTATCTCTTCATAACCTCTTTTAGTTTAGAGAAGTAATTCTATGGATATGGAATTCTGAGGGTTTTTTTTCCTTTTAATTTCTATGTTTATTTGCAAAATTACAAAGTTACTATATGTGGCACGTATTAATAATTCCAGTGAGAATCTCTCACTTAGACCTATCAGGCTTTCTCACCACTGATTATAACTCTGGGGAATCAACTTATTTGAAATTGATGCATGAAGAGAGGGGTCATATTGCAACCCTCATCCCTGGAAGTCCTGTCAGCTGCTTCTGACTAGGAGACAAAACTGTTCACAGGAGTTCTTAATGAGACTAGCTAGGTTTTTGCCTGAATTGTGGGGGGTTCTTTGAAGTTTTTTCAGGAAGAAATTTTATTTACTCTATTACAGCAAAATTGTCTTGCAGACAGATTACTTATTTTATCTTAAAAAAAAAAAAGAGATACGTCTCTGAAGACTTACCTTATAGAAATTATATATGGATAAACTGATAGTGTTCCACAAACTTGACTAAATAATGACTAAATAGATGATTTTTTGAGAAATGGAAAAATTCAAATAAAAATCTAATAATCTAGATAAATTTGTCATTGCTAACCATGACTGCTTAATCAGATTTATGGAGTCCATATGCTCCATATAATGGCAACAGGAAAGGAACTTCAAACCTCACTTTGGCCTTGTTCAAAGTTGCCCAGTTTAAGACTCTTTGTAACACTTCTGTTGAAGGTTGAGGTGATGATTTTGTAACATATACAGCTTAAAGCATAGAGTATTTTTAGCTACCAGATTTTTTAATCTTCCCTCTGCATGAAGAGCAGAAACGAAGTTGTTGACACGGAAAGATAAAAAGCTATTTTTATTCTACACTATAAATTAATTATTGCTACTAATTCAGTGACAGGCTGGCTATTCGGCAGATTTATGTCATTGTGGACGTGAATTTCATAAGTCCAGTCTTTCTCACCCAAGAAAGGGTGCTACACTGTGAAATTAGAAAAGTACAAAGCTGCAAGGAGTCCTGACTTCTGAAGAGTTCCCCAGGTGCTTCTAAGTGTGTGAGTTGTGAGATGTTAGTAACAAGAAAACCTAATAGACTATCCTCTTTAAAAAAAAAAAAACCTAATAGACTGTTTTCTTTAAGTAAAAGATCGAATGTTTTCAGTTAGTTAAACAGTTTAATTAACTGTTAAATTACTGTATCTAAAGAATAAATAGTATGGGCAATATTTTAAAATCTGCAAGAAAACTTACCCTTTGAAAAGAGTCAAAGTGATTCAGTGATTTTGGTGGTATCAAACTAAAGATTTGACATGTCTGTTTAATTACGTTTATCTACTAATCCTTGTATGTTGTTTTAAACCTGGCTTTAAACCTAATGCCAGAGAACTTCAAGACTACACCTTAAATTCACATTTCTGTGAATGCAGATCAAATTGGTAGGTGTGAGAGTTTGCTTTTTGGAGCCTATGTGGCATAGTGGCTTAGAGTACCAGCATTCCCTTTGAACTCAGTGTGGAATAGTTCAGGAGTGGTGACAAATCTGGTGGTGTAGTTCTGCAAAGCTAACTGCCACAATTCAGAACTGCTTGCTCTGGAGGAGCTTGGAGCTTTCACAGACATGGATGTTGTTCACTACTGGCAAGCTCTGAGGTGAAAGGCTATGGTAGATTGTCAGTGCTAAAGAAAAAAAAAAAGGAAAGATGAAGATTTGATTAATTCCCAGATATAATACATTATGATAATGGAAATGAACAAAGTAGACATTTTATCTTTGTTGAATGACTTTATGTACTGTTATTGGTGCATTCAAATTGGAACTCATTCACTCTGCCAATCAGCAGGATCAGGTAGAGAACTGGAAGAGTAAAAGTGCAAAAAATCATGGATTGAGATAAAAGACAGTTTAATAGGTAAAGCAAAAGCCATGCACACAAGCAAATTAAAACGAGGAATTAATTCACTGCTTTCCATGGGCAGGCAAGTATATGGCCATCTCCAGGAAAGCAGGGCTCCGTAACACATAAGAGTTACTTGGGAAGACAAATGTCGTTACTCCAAATGCCCCCTCCTTCCCCTTCTTCCGCCAGCTCTATATACTGAGTGTAATGCCTTATGGTCTGGAATATCCCTTTGTTCAACTGGGGTCAGCTGTCCTGGCTGTGTCCCCTCCCCTTGTGCACTCCCAGCCTTGATGGTGGGGAGTACGAGAAGCAGAACGGGCCTTGACTCTGTGTAAGCACTGTTCAGCAATAACACAAACATCCATATATTTTCAAATCTTTTTTTCAGCACAAATCCAAACCAGAACCCCAATACTAGCCAATATGAAGAAAAGTAACTCTATCCCAGCCAAAACCAGCACAGATGTCAAACTTTGCAATATTTACATTCCAATCCTTTAATTTCTTTTCGCCTTGAAGAAGTGGAAAAGGGCCATTGCCATAAATTTTTATTCCCTCGTTTCCTTCAAATAATAAATTGCAAAGTGTTTGGTCACTGCCTGAAATCAGGCGATTGCATTAGGCCATCTGTGTAAGTCAAAATTCCACACTTGGACTCGTGTCCAGCAAAGGAATTTAGGAATGATATTTTTCCTATAAAATTCTTAAAGTAACTTCTCGGTCAGAGCCTTTAGCTTGAGTCAGTGGAAGTTTGTCCCAAGGAGGTAAGGGGAACTGCTGCACGTAGCATCTAGGAATGTTATAGATACTTACAATGCTTATAGTATCAGTCTGAATTATACTACAGCTGTCTGTGATTCTCTGACTATCATACCTCTTTCCATCTGGCAGTTTCAAGCTGCAGGATGTAGTTTTGCCCTTGGTCTTTCACCCTCTGTTGCTGCAGGTTTTTGTTCTCTCTCCTGAACTCACGAATCTGTTGTTGTGTTTTCTTCATCTTGCTCATTTTCAAATTCTGCTTGCAGGATTTTAAGCTGAGGAGCCAGCTTGTTATATTTAGATAGTGGCTGTTGACTTTCTGCAAAGCTGCCATCCCTTTCTCCTTGGAATTTTGTTTGCAGGGACAGGAGCCATTTCCATGTGTTACTCTCACTTTCCTCCCTGAGTGCTGTGGGATGATGACCAAGGAGTCAGGCAAGGGCTAAGGATTACTATCTCTGGCATACACTGTGTGCATTCTGTGTTGTCTTTGCAGACAGAGATCTGCATAGCTGATGCTGAGAAAGGCTGACCTGGCCAAAAGAGGAGGCCTGTGGAGATAGGACGGTCCTGTTTGGGCTCGGAACAACGAAATAAAGTCCTACCACCAAAATTTCAAAGGATACAATGGTCAAAAAGTAACTTTTGCCTGATTAAGGGTGGTTTAAATATTGAAATGCATAATGAAGTACATGCCGTTATGTATATGACTCTATTACTCCACTTTTCACAGAGATCATGCTGTATGTAGAGAGGGAGGAGGAGGACAAGATTGGGCTACATATAAGGACCTGTAAGGGGCTCCCCGAACTATATGTGAAGAGAATCCCTCTATTGTTTCTATATTCCCTGCTTTCATTCTTCCTTGGGAGCAAGTGATATCTCAGAATGCTGAAGTAAAGAGTCCTTACCAGCTTTCAGCATTTCCTAGGGGGGCAACCACTTTCTAGCATCAACTAAATAGAAAAAGGACAGGTCACGTGGCTTGACAGCATTCAATTCAGAGAAGGTGGAAAGGCAATTAAGGATAAATTTGAGTAAACTTCACCCATACTGTTACCATGCTAGTGGAGTTGTGTCATTCTGCTACTGCAAAAAAAGAGGTGACACCCTCTGTTCAGCTTATGCAAACTATATTTCCACTAACTTCAGTGGAAATTTTCCATCTGTGAAGATAAATCAATGTAGGCCAGCATTACAAAATTATGAAAATTAAGAAGTTCACCCTTCTACAATGCCTACAGTCCTTGCATCTGCATCAAGCTCCAGTGAGGTGAAAAGTCTAAAGAGTAGTTGTCAGATTTTGGCCTAAATGACAGTAATCCATGACTTTAAAGCAAAAATTTAAAAAAGCCCAAAACGTGAAGAAATCAAAATTCAATTATTGGCTAACACATTTTATTGTAGAAAATGAAGAAAAAGAAAAGTTTACATTAAAGTGGCAAGAAATAAAATATCTTCTATGCTCCACGAATTGCTCTATTTACTGAATTTTGAGAAGACTGATAACAGGGAGATTTTACTCGCAGAAGACAAAAGTAGAAGGCAAAAAACATGTTTGAAATGCTACTGAGTCTGTTGGAAGAAGGCTATACATTTTTAAGCTGAATTTCCTAGATACTAGAACGAATTTAGTAATAAACTGGAGTAGAGTTTGATCCACTATTTTTAAATTATTGGTTTAATTTTTTCTTACATCACCTGTAACTGGGAAAAAAAAAAAAAGGAAACTATAAATAGGGAAAAGTATCTCAGATTCTGCTGAAAACCCTCTCAGAGTACTTCCTCTTTTGTTGTACTGTATTACACTGCTCTTTATACCTGTTTTCACTTCTCTGTTTGACTGTATAAGACCTGGTACATCCACTATATTCTCATGCAAAGAATCAGATGATATACTCATGGTATTCTCTCTCACATTTTTTGTTGTTGAGTGGCTGCCTACCAAAACTGTGTAATTTGCAACCTGTGTAATTTTTAATTTGTAATAACAGTCATTAAACATAATTTAAATTTTAATTAAAATTTTTAATAATTTGTAATCTGAATGGAAACTGCAATGCCAATGCATTGCCCCCCATGTTCATTACTCAATTAATTCAAGCCACAATTCCAGCACCTGCATTTGAAATTCTTAACACTTCTCTTTTATATTATACATCTGGGAGGCCCAGCACTTCCATATACAATATTGCAATGTGTTATTAAAGCACTACTACTAATTCTATCAGAGAAGGGTATTTTGATCATTCAAGCAGCATCAAATCCTACCACAGCTTTTTCTGAACTGGGATTTTTGATAGCCGAGTTCAAATTATCTTCTCCAGAAAACCATTTCTCAGTACTGAAACCTGAGTATGTCCTGAATGGAGAGATAGGGGGTTGAGTGAGAAAATAAGACACATCTGTTATGGAAGATTTTTTTAATAATGCAATCCAGCAGCGACTCCCCATTTTTACAAATGGCTTTTCATGAGGAAGTACAAGGGCCTTAACTGATAATTATTCTGGCAATGAAACATCTCCTAGTAATTCTGTTTTAATAGTGTTTCTCTCATATGTTCTCACTCCTCTCTCTGGCTGCAGTTGCTGTTGTGCATTTTTTACCTCCCTTCTTAAACGTGTTATTCCAGAGGTGCTACTGCTATTATGGATGTGCTTGGCCAGCACTGTGTCTGTCTTAGAGCTGTCTGGCACTGACTCTGTCAGGCATAGGAGAAGCTTCTGCCAGCTTCTCACAGAAAGCCACTCTTGTAGCCCCTCCCTGCTTCCAAAACTCTGCCACATAAACCAAATACATCTCTCTAAAAATGCGTTCTGAATGCATTTATCTTCATGTCTTATTGAGTGAACACAAGAAATATTACTATCTCCATTTCAGAAATGAGAAACTGCCACCCTGAGAGTTGGATGAAGGGAGTCACCCAAGGCCACATTGCAGTTCAGCCTGTGATAGAGATGAATCGAGAGTTCACAGCAACCCTAGCTCTTTGTAACATAGGAGATTCTCCTGAAAATATCACCACTGCCTAATGCACTATTCCCCTGAACTGTATTGCAAATTAATCGTTTGTAGAACAGTTTGTGCCTGTTTCCCAATGAGTGCTTGAAGCCTGCAACAGAACAAAGCATGTTGCACTCTAAAGCTGTAGAGGAAGTTATGTGGAAGCCTGGAGCAAAGAAGGAATAAAAATGAATGTGGAAATCCTCTGGCAGTGTTACGTTTCAAACTGTCCCCTCTCATTATAATAAAAGAGTGTATTTCCTTAAGAGCACTGAATAATTTATTAGACAGTGACACAAACCTGTGGAATAGCAACATTCTTTCTGCACGTGGCTTAACCCATGTGGATTAAGAGTCCTCCAGCAGCCGGTTCTAGGAAAAAGATCAGCAAACAGGTGATCTTAATCCAATTTCTGTTGCAAGAGGCTGTACGCTAGGGAGAGAGCACAGAATATGCCTGCACAAAGGCATATCTCACCTCTTCAAACTGGTGGCTACTCAGATGGGGTGAAGGCAAGGTGTGCTGGAGGGGCAGCAACTCGACCCTAAGCTGGGTGGCAGGGCTGCTGGCAGAGGTCCTGCCTATTCCCAAACCAGAAGTGAACCTTTGACTGCTGCTGCAATTATTTTGCAGCTAAAGAGTGTCTTAAACAGCCTTGTGTCCACTGTCAGAGGGGAACCTTGTCAGTGAGTTCCTTAGGGTAAAGGCTCCCGTTTTTGTTCAGCATTTGTATGATGTCTAGCGCAATGAAGCACAGTGGGAATTTCCAGGTTATACAAGATAAGAAATATTGGGACAGTCTGTTTTTATATGGAATCAGCCTTTCGCCTTCCGGACCTTCCTTGTGAAACGTCAGAGAATTGACTTGGAGGTTGTAGCCATTGAACAGCATGAGGCAGGGCCCTCCAGCAATGCCCCCTCTCTCCTCTGGCTGGAGCCACCTGGGTCCAAGCAGAGCAGTAGTACCTTCTCACACAGTTTGGCCTTATATGTTTGTCTGCAGTAAAGAATTCTTTGGAAAGCAGTTGTTTTACCGTTCCTTCAGCCTGACACTGTATTCTCTTCTGCCTTAGCAGCTGGCACTGTGTTACGCAGAGGGAGCATGTAACACAAGATTCCCTCTTTTATACAAATGAAGGAGGAAGGGATACTTAGGTTTGAGGTGCTCTAGTGTCAGAAGTTCAGGTGGCAGAACTTAAAGACAGTCTGAAGCAAAACTTTAGCTTTAGAAATGTCAGTAGCTTATCTGAAAAATAATGAATATCTGAAAAATAATGAATGTGGCTTGTTGCTTTCCACATTCAGAGACTCTCAATGAGTTGAGTTCATGAAAGTGTTGCAGATGCAAATGACACCTATTGCATTAATTCCTTTTTAAAGGTGTCTCAGTGTAAGCATCTGTGTTTTCTGCACAATCACAGGTTTTTGATACCTTTTCCACATACCACTTGGATAATGGGAAAACATCTACAAAAAAAGAGACTGCATTTTAAAATTGTACCATTATGTACCAGGTAGAAAAAGCCCAGCACTCACTTTTATTTTCTTAATCCTACATGACACTGGTATATAAATAGATTATAATGTCGTTCAGTGTATGGGGTGTTAGGACCTAAGATGCTTCCAGCAAGGCTTGAAAGTTTGGAATTCTTTTGGCTTCAATTAGATATTTATTTTAATAAAGATTGGAATTCAATATTTCAGAGTATACTAAATAAAACTCTACTCAGAATCTATTATGGAGAACACAGGTCATCACCAGTATTTTACGGAAAACAACCATGAACCTGTGGCAGAAATGGTCATTTCCAGTCCACAGAAGAGGACTTGGAGATGCAGTATTTTTAAGGCTGTATTATTTAATATTATACAGGTGTGGCACAGCTGAGCATTTATGTATTGGCAGTTGCTGTGAATTCATAGAATCACAGAATGGTTTGGGTGGGAAGGGACCTTAAAGACAATCCAGTTCCAACCCCTCTGCCACGGGCACGGACACCTACCACTACACCAGGTTGCCCTGAGCCCTATCCAACCCGGCCTTGAACAGTTCCAGGCACCCTCAGCTCATCCGGGCAACCTGTTCCAGGGCCTCACCCCCCTCACAGTCAAGAATTCCACCCAAATACCTAATCCAAACCGAACCGAATGCAGTTTAAAGCCATTCGCCCTTGTCCTAGCGCTACACATCCTTGTAAAAAATTCCCTCTCCGGCGTTCCCGTGTGCCCGGCGCCAGCCGTTCCCCGCTCTCCGGAGCCCGGGAAGCGGAGGCGGCTCCGTCCCACCCTGGCTCGCTCGCGCTGCTTTTGGTCCCTCTGCCGGCGCCGTAGCGGCCGGGCCGGCGCCTGCGTCCCGCGGGCATCCCGCATCCCGCCTCCCGCCGCCATGGACTACCGGGCCGCGATGATGAGCCAGGTCGTGCCCGGGCAGTTTGACGATGCGGAGAGCTCGGAAGGGTAGGAGGCGGAGAGGGGCCGGGTGTGGGGCCGCGCTGGGAGTGGGGCCGGGAAGACAGGCGGAGCGGGGCGGGGAACAGCCCCGGGACTCGCCCGGCGCTGGTGGTGCTGCCCGAGTTACAGGAGGGGGTGCGCTCTTCTGTTCTGTGTGCTGCTTTGGGACAGACTTGCTTTGGCGGAAAACCGTGACATACTTCTGACATTGCAGCATCACAGGATCATTTAGGCTGGGGAAGACTCCAAAGTCATCGTGTCCAGCCTGTGACTGAACAACGCGTCCGCTGAATGCCACGTCCGGTCTTTCCTGAAACACTTCCAGGGACTGTGACTCCATCACCTCCCTGGGAAGCCCGTTCCACTGTGCAGTCACCTTTTCTGTGAAGAAATTCCTCCTTATGTCCAAGCTAAACCTCCCCTGGTGCAGCTTGAAGCCGTGTCCTTTCATCCTGTCACTGATCGCCTGGGAGAAGAGACCGCCCCCCACCCGGCTACAGCCTCCTTTCAGGTGGTTGTAGAGAGCGATAAAGGCCCCCTCTGAGCCTCCTTTTCTCCAGACTAAACAACCCCAGCTCCTCCTCATAGGACTTGTGCCCCAGACCCTTCACCAGCTTCATTGCTCTTCTGTGGACTCACTCCAGCCCCTCAGTGCCCTTCCTAAACTGGGGAGCCCAGAACTGGACACAGTGAATTAAGACATGAGTAAATCAGAAGAGCTCATTTCTCCCATAAATTCTGGTTCAGGCCTACCTAACATTTCTCATGCAGGTTGTGCTGGTGCCCTGAGGTACCAGCGGGTTGGCTGTCTGCTGCTGGTGAGGTTTTGTGTGAGATCTTGCCAGTGGAAATCTGCTGCGACAGCAAGCAGAGTGGTTTGTCTCTGGTGAAGGAGCCAGCTGGCCTCATCTGGCGTATCCATCTGATTGGAGTCAGAGGGATCTGCATGTGTGTAAATGTAGAACAAGTTTGAAGGCAGCACCAATGTGGTGAGGGCAATAATTTGAATGTAGTCTGCGCTCTAAAGGCAGTGACATCCTCTGTAAACATTTAAATATTTAAGCATATATTGCTTAAAGACAGATGAAGTGAGAAGCATCTCCTGGAGAGCCAACCTTGCAAAAGCATTTGTTGGGATAAACATATTGAATTTTTGGTGACTGTAACAATGCTTTTTAGTTATATAGACATCTGTGTTTCTTTTAAGTGAATCTACGGAAGACGCAGAAACATCTAAAGGTGAGATCACTGAGAACTGCCAGTCACGCCCGTGTGAAGAACTTAACACTGAGGAAGGAGACTGTGATGACTACAATGATGATGAAGAGGAAGATGAAGACTGGGACTGGGATGATGAGGTGGGAAGACTCTTGAAGCGCCACAATGCTGCTGGTGGGTGCAATCCACAGGTATGTTGGAGGCTATTCTGTGAGTGTCAAGGGTGCCCAAGAGCAAATGGGGCTAATCTGAAGGCTTCGTTCGCTGTTAGTATTGTGTTGAGGATCAATGTAAATAGAATTTTTTCCTGGAAAGAATCCCTTTGTTTTGAGTCTGTTCCTCTGCCACACCATCTGTATATGTGCATTGTAGCCAGAGTTCATCTTGTTTTTCTTGTCTCAAACCCTGTAGCTGGATTCTCTTTCTTGCTGCAGTTTTCCTTCTGTTCCTTACCTTTATCAGTTTTTTTTTGTCTGCCCACCCTGACCTCTACTGACATCCCTTACTTTTTGGTACTTGTCCTCTGTGTTTCTCACCATCTTCCCCATCCTTTCTATTTAATTTCAAGACCCTACCTTCTAGTGACACTCAGGGTGAAACAGGTTATGTTTTCGACTTAATAGTGAAGGAGGCCAAAAAAAAAAAAAGCAGAGGAAATGGAGGGAGGTGCTAAAAGTGAATTAAAGTGTACGCTGTCGACACAGAAACTCTGGTGTTAGGCAGAATGAAAAGCATACATGAGGGGTAAGAAGGATGCTAGTTCTCACACCAGCTTGGACACTAGAGGTTCAAAACCTCATTTTTCTTACTGATACTGCCTTAGCAGAACAGTCGAGATAAATTAGAGTGGTGTTGATCACAGCATGTCATGTTTGACAGCACTTGTCCTGGGTGATTTATTCTTGCCTTGGGTTAGAGGTTTATGCCGTGTTCAGGTATTAGTTGTATTTGGAAAGGACTACCTATAAGAAAAGACATCATCTTATAAAGTTTCCTCTGTTCTTTACCTTCACATTTTTTTCTCTCAATTTTCTCTATGGGGTTTTTTGCTATTTCCCTTCCTTTTACAGATAGAAAAGGTGCTATATGAGAGACTGGAAGCTTCCCAGACTAAAAATGACCCTAGTTTGGGGCACATTGTTAGTTTTAACTGATGTGTTAGCTGTATTTTCTTTCCTTGAATTAAGTAAAATCTGATGTTAATCTATATCTATTTCCTAACCCTTTATGGTTTTCTTGTTATAGTTTTAGACATAGGCATTTGAGCTGAATTTTCCAATGATATTGTCTGTATTTCAAAGGTCTATGCGCAGAAGGCAAATTACATTAACAAACCCTTTGTTTCAGGCAAATAGACAGACCCCTAGTTGCTGTTCAGCAAAAATGTCCACCCCTACAGACAAAGTTTTAAGAAAATTTGAACACAAAATTAATTTAGGTGAGTACAATTGCACTGTCTTCTCTTATGAAAACACTTAACACTCTGTGACATTCTCAGACTAATTCTGCTTACATTAAGCTAGAACTCACTGGAGTGAATCACTATTCCATTGCCAGACAGATTAAAAATGGCTTTTGTGTAGTTAAAGTTGCTTTCAGTCTCCGTTAACTAGCTGTCCTACCCCTTTGTCTCTACCCTCAGAGCCACATGGCTGTTTTGTTGTTTTTTTAACTTCCCCTTGACTTCTCCGGACCACATAAAGTCTTTCTTCCCAAGCTCCTCTGCAGGAGCAAGCTGTTTGGTGTGGAGGGAGGGTGTCAGCTCTCTGTTGTGATGTTGGTCATTCTCACAGCTGCTACCACAGCTACATTTTCTAGACAATTGCAGTCCCCTGTAGCATTAGGCACATTATGCAACAGTTCTCTCACAGGGGTAGAGTTTCTGTGATAAGTGAAGAGGCTGCAGTCCTAGACAGTGTAGTTTGATGTTTACCGTGAGATGGGAATGGCTGCTCAGCGTGGCCTGGTAGGACAGGGTGTGATTGGCGCCTTTTGGCAGGGTGGTGATCAGAGACTCTGTTTTCCTTCATAACAAAGTGGTGCTAAAATGAAGGTTGCTGGTATGTGTAACCAAATACAGCAGCTTTTATACATTTAGACATTTAGCATTTAATCCAACGCCATTTAAATATGTTGTCAGAGAGAGTCCAGGAGCCTGTTGCTTAATTCTGTTCAGAAAAATGGCATTTGATTGTGATAAGAGAAGAGCAGACAAATTTAATGGTGAGATGTTATCCAAAAGGCATTACTTCTGGATGGCATCACATCTCCAAGTCTGTGGAACTCTCTCACTGTGTTGTTCCCTTAGAGTCCTACTTTGAAATGTAGACAGAGTGAAGAGCTAGGTTAACCCTGGTGTGTAGCTAAGCTTCTCTGCTTGTTACAGAGAGCTCTGCCTATGTTTTAATGTTGTGTTATGGCAAATTGGCTGACAGCAGAATTCCGGGGGCAATTTTGAACATAGGAAACTTCTTTAGGTTTGGGGCTTTTTTTCTCATTTTTTCTGATGTGTTTTTCAGATAAGCTAAATTTTGATGACTCCGTTATAAACAGAGTCACAGAAAAGTCTAGACAGAAGGAAGCAGACATGTGAGTATTACTTATGGTTCTGTTTTCACTTGAATAATTTGAACCGAGAAGCGTAGTGCTTATTCCTTATTTTGAAAAGTTTGTTAAGAAAAATAAAATTTAGAAGTGGTCTGCAAGCAGTTTGCCTTTTAAACTTTTTGGTTTCCAGAACAGTTTTCTAGATCATTCCAAAATTTTGATTTTTGTTTCACTGGTAGCACATCTGATTGTGTTGGTGTTGTAAGACGTAAGTGATGGGTGTCATTCCCTTAGAAAAGGCTATTTTATCTCTGTTACTCTTTTTTTCTAAACAGAGATCCTTAAGCAGTTGGGCTAAAAAGGTATCAGAAACCTTTTGAAGTTTCCTCCTGATGATTTGGTCAGGGAAAAGTAATTCCTTTTAAAATGTTTTTTTAGGCCTGTAGCTTGTAGCTGTAAGTTGTAAAGACAGATCATTTTCTCCTGAATGAGCATAATTCACCACAGGCAAGAAGATATCTATAAAAGTGAAGGACACTGATGTTCATGGTGGTGGTGGTGGTTTGTTGTGGTTTTTTTTTTTTTTTAACATCCCTCTGCTGGCAGGGGAAAGCTTTGCTTCTGTAGGAGCTGAAAGCCTTACTCCTTGAGGCTGTCATCTTACCTTTGATACAGAATGTCGTGGTTTGCTCTGTCAAAGTACCGAGTCCATAGGTGGGATTTTATCATTTTATTTTCACTTCTGCTAGGTACCGAGTCAAAGACAAGTCAGACAGAGCAACAGTAGAACAGGTGAGTCCTTAATTCATCAAATTTCTCTTGAGCAGAGGAAATAATGTTGAATTTTGGAATCACTGATAAAACAGATACAATAGCAACAGAGTTTTTTGCCTTGGATTTCTGTGTCCATGTTACCCTGAAGAGACCTGTTGTTTCTTTCGTGTATATGAAGGTTGTACTTGCTTCTTTAAGCATTTTGGAGCTCATTTTTGTGCTTAGCACTGTGTTCGTATATGCAATGCAGAATTCCATCTTAAGCTTCTAATTAAATTCCAAAGAACAAGAAAAAAATGCTGGGTTTGCCTTTTTCTTTTTTTCTTCTTTAGCAAGACTGAGCTAAGGACTGGCCCTAAGCCACATAGCTGCTCTGTTTCAGTTACGATACTGTATCCCAAGAGAAACCTTATTTTAAAACATTTGATGCAACTGTGTGTGGGAAATAATTCTCTTTTTTCTCTTCTAGAGCTAGCTCAAAGACATATGCTTAGCTTAAAAGAGGGAAAAATTAATTACATTGGCAGAAAAAGTGCAGTATCGTTCTACAATCATGGCAGAATTCTGAGTGGTTGCTGTTTGGATTATCATTTGATCCTTGAGACTAGTCTGATGCCATGGGTCCTTTATTACGGTACTAAGACTGGACAGTATTATTAAGTTTTATCCTCTGCTGACTTTTCTGTATTAAATTTGAGGTGTTGGATCCAAGAACCCGAATGATTCTCTTCAAGATGTTGTCTAGAGGTGTCATATCAGAAATCAATGGCTGTATCAGCACAGGGAAAGAAGTAAGTTTTATTGAAAATGGTGTAGTAGTCTTCTTTTTTTTTCAGCAACCTAGGCAGAAGTTTATGGTGCTCAGAAGATATACTGAAATACTTGGGTTTAGTACTAGCTTTTTTGTGTTGCTTGGTTGGTATGAAGTTATCTTAAGATAAAAGGCAATTTATGTTAAAGGAAACCGATTTTCTGAAGTATGAAAGATTTCTAAGAATGCTTAAATGTTATCTTAAATTTGTAGATCTTTTTAATTGTGTCTTTCCACCAAAATTTTTGGAAAAGTTACACGTAAACATAACTTTAAATAGTGCCTGAAAAAACATACCAACCCAAGTAATTCTTTCTTCATGTGAGACTCCCGCATTGCAGATCAAACTAACTCCACGTGTTGGTAGACATGGGAGTATCTAAATGGTATAACCAAATTCTGTTTAAAATACTATTAAACCTTCATTGCTTTTATAAAACCGTCATGTTTGTGTACTGTTATTATCAAGTAATATTGCAGATAATTAAAACTAGACCACAAATTTCCATTTGAATTAATAAATCAGTTTTAGAATGCCTGGTCACCTAGGCTGACAAGTTTTCTTCCAAGTCCTTGAATGCTGATTAAAGACATAATTCCACCCTGTGTAGAAGTGAAAACATGAGATATTTGGGCGATGCTTTAGGGACTAAATAGTGCACAGGCTCAAGTTAACTGTTCACACAAGGACTTGTTTCAGTCTCTAAAGAGAGACAGAGTTTTCTTGTGCAGTGTTGGTTTTGACCTGTAGTCATTGTTGTAGCCCTGCCCCATGTTACATACTTCCTGTAAGCTGCCTCATAGAGGTTGCCCTTGTGTTCAGTCTCACTCAGATGGGTGCCATGTAGGGGCAGGGGTGAGATCAGATCTTTTCTGGGTGTCAAAAAGAGAAGAGAGAAGATTATGTTGCTTTAAAGAGGTTTTCTTTGATGAAGGGTTGGACTTGATAATCTCAAAGGTCCTTTCCAACCCATATGATTCTATGATTTAGTGTTGTTTCTTTCCTTTATAATCTCATAGGCTAACGTATATCATGCTGGTACTGCAAATGGAGAGAACAGAGCAATAAAGATTTACAAAACCTCTATTTTGATGTTTAAAGATCGAGATAAATATGTGAGTGGTGAATTCAGGTGAGTTTGACTTGTGCCCAGTTTTACTGGGGAAGTGGGATTGTTTGAAAAGTGGTAAAATCACTGGTGCTAATACTGCACTGATTGGCTAAGAGTCCCTGTTGTATTTTCTTTTTTATTTAAAGATTTCGTCATGGATACTGCAAAGGCAACCCAAGAAAAATGGTGAAGACCTGGGCTGAAAAAGAAATGAGGAACTTAATAAGGTGATTTTTTCCAGTTTTTATTGCATCATGCAAAGGTAACTGAAACTTGTAAGTTTATAGGAGGTACTCTCCTATTGCTAGGTTATCACTATCTTTTAGAGTCTGTGGAGTGTTCAGGAAAGTGTCTTAAACTTCACTATGGGAGAGAAATGAAAAGAGGAGGGAGGAATAAAGATATTCTTTTGTTTTACTGCTCATGCTCTAAGCTCTTCAATGTCTGAACTCTGTCTGATGTCACTGAACAGCAAGAAAAAGCTAGAAATAGCTGCTGCTGAGTAGCAGCATGCTGTGTGATATAAGTTAATCTAGGATTAACCTGAACTGTGTAAAGACTCTTTGTCTGACACAGGAATGCTTAGAAAAGGGTCAGAGCCAGGATGGTTGTGGCTTTTTGTATGCATTTCCTAGTTGTTATTGACAAGTGAGAGTTTCCTGAGCTCTTACTGTGTATTATGTTTGAAGCAACAGAGCTCCTTTATGCACTAGTGCAATGCAAATAGTAGAGTTAGATTTTATGGGGTTTTGTGGCTTTGTTTCAGGTTGAATACAGCCCAGATACCTTGCCCAGAGCCAATTATGCTAAGGAGTCATGTGCTTGTCATGGGCTTCATTGGTAAAGGTGATAGGTAAGTATCTTTAGAAAATCAAGTTGTTGTTTTTTGGGTTTGGATTTTTTTTTTTTTTTTAATAGTAGCTTTCCACAAAGGTTTATTAAAACCAAACAAACCAATCTTCTGAATTTACCTACTATTACTTCAGGCCTGTAAAATTAACATGTTATTCTTATGTGTGCATGTGACCTGTGGAGTGCCCAGACATTTACCAGCTACTACTGCAGCCAATCTGTATGATTCTGAAGCCTCAGCTGTGCGCAAAATTAATTCATAAATTGGTTTAACCGGAGATTAAGGCTGGAAAGCCTTGCTAATCCTATGTGAAGATAGCTCATAAGTTTTGTTGTACAAACATCAATGTAGCATGGTCCAAATTACGTCATGTTGGAAACAGAGTTCCAGTATCTTTGGCACGCATGTGGCAAGCTTTGCTGCCCTTCGTGCTAGCTCCTTGCACTTGGTTGCTCATGCTGAATTGCTTGACAGACCTGCTGAGTGGAAGGATCAGATACAGCAATTTGCAGCTGGTACAAAGAAGGACAAAGTATTCACTTTCTGTTATTTATATTGTAATTTCAAGGCCTGCTCCTCTGCTGAAGAATGCTCAGTTATCTGACTCCAAAGTCCGGGAGCTGTACCTACAAATCATCCAGTACATGAGAAGAATGTACCAAGATGCCAGACTTGTTCATGCAGATCTCAGTGAATTTAATATGCTGTATGTTTTTAATCTTTGCTCTGAATTGTGACATCTAAAATGTATGCATTGGCAATGTCTGTGAGACTACTAATGTACCTTTAAGGGAGGGTGGGGTCCTTTTTGTTACGGAGTTTTGTAACTTTTTTAATTAATTATGGAGTTTTTATCCTGATCTGAGCTTTCTCTGTTACGAAAAACCCCCCGCACGCAAACAAACAAACAAACTCCACAAATACCAAACAAAAAAAACAAAGAAAGATAAAAAATCCCGCACCGAAACTCCCAAGCAAAGCCCCCTTGCAACCAGAAAAAAAAACCCCTCAACTAGGGGAAAAATTAGTAAGGTATCATTTTTATAATTTTTTTTTTCTGGTGGACTTAGTACAGCTCTGTATGGGGTTTTTTTTGTAGCTACCACAGCGGGGATGTGTACATCATTGATGTGTCTCAGGCTGTGGAGCATGACCACCCTCATGCGCTGGAGTTCCTGCGGAAAGATTGTGCCAACGTTAACGGTGAGTGGTGAATGGGCTGCACTTCAACCCTTGTTCTGACAGCTGGTTTATTTAGCAAGGTGAACTGTGGTCACCTGTGTTCTTTCACTGTAGAAGGTGTCAAAATTCCATTAAAATACTTCCTCTCCTGTATTCTCATGACTTCCTCAGGGAGCAGTGTACTGTGCTGAGTTCAGAAGAGAGCAGCCTAGTTTGGTAGAAATCATCTGGCCAAAATGAGTCACCTGGCTGAATCTCAGATTATGATAGATATGAGTCCCAGTCTGCAGCACTGCCAACTCCAGTCTTCCCTTACTTGAAATACTGTGCAGACATACTTGATGTGTTTCCTTCTGTGAGTTGAATCCACATCTGGAATTCCTCTGCTGGCAAGAAGTTACCTTATGTTATAAAGTTCCCTGTGCTTACTTGTCCAGGACAGCTGAGAGGTTCGAGGCATAGAGTAATTAATTAGAGATGTTATCACTTGTCATACTATTTTGATGAACAAATTACCTTTATGGTGTTTTTCTCTTGAGAATTTGGCCCTCATGTGTGAGTATACATGTTGTGTAACACATACACCTCCTGTTAAGGTGTGTCTCTGAGGACAGAAAATCTCATTGCAGGCTGCCTTTGTCCCCCTTTTCAGATTGACTTTTTTCTTATTTTACAGAGAATCTTGAAAGTCTGTGCAAAAAACTGTGCATTTTGATGCAATGTGTCTGTTGATACCTAGTGTGCTAGTTTTTCCTTATTCCTTTTCTGGTCATGGATTTCTAGTAACTCCCTTCTGGCTTTCATTTGTTTTCTGTCACTGCAACTTTAGCTGTCTAGTTCTCCAACAGAGCCTCTAATAAACACCTTGCCCTAGCTATGAACATTGCAGAGACTTGTGGTTCCATAGGCACAGAGAGCTGCCTCCGAAGTAAATTTTTTTTGTTCTTTCTATGATTAATTTCTCATAGTGAGAGAACTTCTGAGAACTTCAGTAGGAAATACTTATTAAGCAGTCCTCTGCTTAATTAAACTGGTTATTAAGCAGTTCTCTGCTGTTTTTCAGTACAGAAGTGCAGCCTCAGATTTTGGTCACAATTGACTCAAGAAACCAATTCTGAGTGTACTATTGAGGAAAATTCTAGTATGCTAATGTGTCTTCCCTTTAAGGTGGATCATAATTAGTCTGTACTGTGTTTCAATGGATCCTTTTGTTTCTCTGGCAAAAGTTTGAGGTCTCCATTCCTTATTGGAAATAACATTTTTTCACTTCATCATCATAGCTGCATTTTTTAGTTGTCATTACTTATGGGTTTTGTCTCTGCCCTTGTCTCCTGGTAGACTTTTTCCAGAAGCACAATGTTGCAGTGATGACTGTGAGGGAGCTGTTTGAGTTTATCACTGATCCTTCTATCACAAGTGAGAACATTGATGACTACCTGTCTAAGGTAAGACCTCGTGGCCTTGTTTCTTATATAGGAAGAGTTGAACAATAAAATCAGATGTAGTTCAAGCTCTTTCATCTCATTTACTCTACATCCTGCTGTTGGAGGGAGATGGTACACGACACCGTTATGCTTCAAAAACGCACAGAGGTCTTTTCCATTTATACTATTATGGAGTGACAACATTTTCATTCTATGTTTTGTCAAAAAGTCTGATCATGAAAAGTCAAACGTCTGTTTGAGGTGCTACTAAAACCAGGTTGTTTTAAATTAGTTCTTTCTTTTTGGTAAGGAGAAGCTCTGCAGAAATATAACCACGCTTATATAGAGAATGGGATTAAGAATGCAGATTTGAGCAGGGTGGGCTGAGGGGGGAAGAGAATGACTAGGACAGTGTTACTTCAATGTACATGGTCTTGCTTGCCAAATACAGCAGCTGGCAGAAGATGCTGATTCTAGGAGGAGTTGAATTTATTCAGTGCTGCTAGCAGCACCCATGTATTTCGTCTCTAGCTGCCAGTCCTCTGCTCCCACTTAGATATTTCTTTAAAAAGAAGTGTGTGCGTAAGTGCTTTTTAAGTTAACACAAGAGGAATGGGGGCCACATATGTCATGCTAAGAGTGGAGATTTGACATGTCTTTCCTGTTCAAGACCACATGAATGTGGTCCAAATAACAGTACAGCGGGGAGAAGTCCAGATGTTGTGTACGTTCTGTCATATTGGAGGTTGAACGAGAGCGAGCTGTGCCACGTGGTTCCCCTTACTTGTGCTCCTCTGGCTTGCTTGGTGTGCGTGAGAAGAGCCAAGTTCCAGGACTGAGCACTGCTCACTGTATTCTCCTTGTGCTGTTATGTCCCGTAGGCATGCTGGGCTTGCCATAATTTGGTCTGGGAGGAGCAGCAAGTGTGTTTTCTCTCTGTTAAGAGCCCCGATCTGCAGTTTTAAGTCTGCTTTGCAGCAGTGTTGTTTACCATTAGGTGTCGCTGAAGTCATTCCCATAGGGAAACCTGGAGTGTGTGTGAGTGACAGTGAAATACAGGGAGAAATGTAGATGGGAGTAGTTAGTTGGATGCGATTCTAAAGAGTTAGTGATGAGATTCTAAAGAGTGATAACTTTGTATTGTTTTGTATTTCTTTAGGCAATGGAAATAGCATCGAAAAGAACAGAGGAGGAAAGATCCAGTCAAGATAAAGTGGACGAGGAAGTGAGGATTTCTGTTCCTGCTTTAAAATAGTATTAATCTTGCCTCTTCTGAACAATGAAAAATGTTCTATTTTATTTGGAAAAATGCACAGTTGATGATAAGCAAAACATTGTTTGTAATACTGAGATGTCCTGACCTCACTGAGAGGTGAACTATTAAGGGATGCCATGTATAAAAGCTGACAGCAGTAAGCTGTTACAAGGCAAATACATCATTTCCTAAACCAGTTTGTTTTCCTGTAGCTAGGTCCTTTGATATATCTTGCAGTTCAGGTTTAGTTAACAAAAAGCAGAGTAGAGAGATCTGATTATGTTGGTGGTTTTGGACCAGTGATAAAGAAACAGGCTATTTGGATACATGCATTGATCAAATTGCTAGTCCCAGTCTAATTCAGTTTTTCCATTGCTTCTATATTAAGTGAAGCCATTTCAACTCCATTACAGAAAGCTGCTGATGTTTTGGAAAGGCTTGATGTAAAGATACAACCATTCTATCTGTTCCAGAAGATAAAAAAAACCCAAAAAACAAACCAGGGGGGAAAAAAATAACCCAACCCCCTATCTTTGGAGTCAATACTACTTGATTTATCGAAGACTTCTTTTTCTCTTGGAGCTCTGCAGGTGTTACTAACTGCTTCATGATTGGTCAAAGAAAGTTTTCCCAGGATATCCTCAGAATACAAGTTCTGAACTATAGAGTCAAATGCTAGTGTTTTGTAACAAGTCCATCTTTTACAAGCCAATTACTTCTTTATTTACATAAGGTACTGACCTGTAAGAGAAATGGTTTCATAGCATCTAAGTTCAGTTTTTTTATCTTAGACTTCTCATGTGACCAATGGCTAGTTTGTGTCACTTCCTTAACAAAAGAGTAGAGCTGATTAAGGGCAAGCTCTGTGGAGGTGGTGGCTTCTGCTTTGTGCACAGCACTTACACAAGCAGCGATGATCACAGAGTGAACTGAATTTATATTGGGATTGAACTGATACCATGAAAAAGAGAAGCAAAATACCTCTCTCTAATCTGGTAGGGTCATAAGTTTGCTGGAAGACTGTTTCAAGCACAAATTTTAAAGTCTGTTGTTGACAGTGCAGTAGTTTTTACTGTACTATACTGCTGCGGGAATCTTTTTTGAGTTGGTCCGTAGGTTGAATCAGGTATTACATAAATATATAAAGAGATGCTTTCGGAAGGCATTATAAATATCACAATGAAAACATTAGAAAAATCCTTAGAATATAAAACCTTAGGACTCAAATAGGTTTAAGAGATAGTTGGAAGTATTGGAGAAGTTTATTAGTTGCCTGGAGGTAGTCACACTAAGGAAGGAGCCTTATTAGTTGTGATCTGTCAATAATGTGTAGGTTGCATGGTAGTGGATGACTGCTGTGTCAATTTTTTGTGTCTCTGAGTCTTTGTGATTATTCTTTTAAGGATGCATAATTAGGAAAGAAAAACATTGCTACAATACATGTAAATAAGGAAGTTTGTATTTCTTTTCACTCTGCTAGGTATTTAAGAAGGCTTACATACCTCGAACTTTGACTGAAGTGAAAAACTATGAGAGAGATGTGGATATTATGATGAAATTGAAAGAGGAGGATATGGCATTGAACGTTCAGCAAGATAATGTGAGTAGACATGCTGAGGCACTGCAGAAAAAGAGGAAGGGGATATGAATTCTTACTGGAAACTGATAGCAGCAAACAAAAACAGAAGCTTTGTTACTGAGGTGTAGAGTACTGAATCTGCTATCACACTTCGAAATCATCTGGTTAGTGCTAATGCTAATGTTGTGGGTTTATCTTGGTCCTTTTTTTTAATTTTATTTATGTTTAGATAGTAGTTTTGTCTGGGCACGAAGAATTAAGACATATTTTGATAATTTAATTTCTTTCTCTCTCCCTTGGCGTAGATTCTCTACCAGACTGTTACAGGACTAAAGAAGGATTTGTCTGGTGTTCAGAAGGTGAGAGGGTCTTTTTAAAATCCTTCATTTTAGCCATTTTCAGAAAGGTGCTTATAGATATAACAGAGAATGCCTCATCTTGCAGCTGGCACCATGAAAGAAGCCTCTTGTCTGCAGAGTGACCATTTATGTCCAAGATGGGTCTGGCATGGCAGCGTGTCTGCACAACACAGGAATTGCTTCCCTTAACCGTGGTCAATGCTTGGGTTGCTTGAAATGAAATGAAAATCCTTGATGTGGCCATGATCTCTAAAGTTAAGGTGGAGATGAGAGAGTGTTTTCCGATTATGGAAAATGTAATTGATTTAAATTGTAGCACAGCTGCAAGTTCTGATGTGTTCAGAGTATCTCTGCTGTAATATTGCATAAAGAATAGCCCTGCAGTATAAGGCATAAGATATTATGTCTCACTATATTTGAAGTACTTGACAGTGACACTTCTGTAAAAGTACATTGGATAAGAAGTTGGATAAAGATCAGTTGTAGCCTGTAATTCAAGGTAGAAGCCCTGTGTGGATTCCCCCTCCTTACTTTTTAAATGTTATCTAGCAGTGGCGTAGACTCTGATTTAAAATGGAAATATGAACGTGGATGGGATCAGGCTGTAGCAGAGTCTCCAGGCTTGTTTAGGAATAAGTGAGTTTTCCAGTGTAGATATTTGTGTTTGCAATATAGTATACATACAGTGCCCCCAAGGTGGATTTGGGTATGATCCAAGATAATTAAAAATTGGCTTCCACATATGTTAGCAAATCGCTGTTTAACTTAGGGAAATTAGTTTGGGAGTACAAATAACAGCTGTGCTGTGAGACCTGACCTAAAAGAAACTGTGTTGTACATTCTAGATTCCTTGTTCTTAATTTGTTTAACCTACTTTTCATTCTTTTTCTTGAGACTCAGTGATGGCTCTAGTAAAGGAGATGGCATCAGCTCTCTCAAGGGTTTCTTTGCAGCAGATTCTGTTCTGTTTTTCTCATAAATATATATATGTATACACAGTGTATATATGTGTTTGTATATTGTCTTTAGTTTTCTTGGTTTTGATTTGATATAATTCTTGATTTATCTTGCAGATTCCTGCACTTCTTGAAAAGGCAAATGAGTCAGAAACAGACTCTGATAATGATGATGATGATGGCAGCTCAGAGGACTCTGATTCAGGCTGTAAAGAATCCGTACATCCCAAAGATAAACCTGCTGAAGTTGGCATGGACAAAAAGGTCAGCTGGCTAGGAATTGTTTATTTTTCCAACCTCTGCTTATGTGTCATGAAAAAATCCAAACTTAGTGGGTTTTGCTAATTCTTGTCTGAAGCAAGCTGTGGATTTTTCCCTTTGTGGAGAACGAGAGCAGAGACAGTGAATTTCATGCTTTATTAGTGGTGTTTTATGTAGAGCAACGTGTAACACAGTTGTCTGTAGCCTAGGCAAAGCTAGGAGAGAGGTCTCTACAGGGAATTATAGGGGTACACAGAGCAGAATTTAGTGAAGGCTGGCAGCTTTTCAGTGCTTCTGGCTACTCTTCCAGGCTTTGGGTTTGTGGTTGTGATCGCTGATCAACTTCCTTATGCCCAGGGGACTGAGACCACTTGACTTACAGAACTGGAGTCTTGGTGGCAGTGTTTGTACCTCAGTGGCTTTTGCAGAACAATTAGTACAGGCTGGCTACCTTTGCTGGGGGGCAAGAGTTGTAATGCAGTCATGCAAAGTGATTAGGGTTAGGGGTTAGGGTTTGACTGGGTTTTTTAAGGCTTCATTTTTTAAACTGCAGAACAATTACGCTCAGTTTTGGTGAGGCTCTTCTGCAGAGTATCACTCATAGGTGAGAGCCTTTTGGCAGACTTTTAGGTGCTGTGCAAAAAAAAAAGAAGGATGAAACTTGCTGGGCTTGAAGGATTCAAGATTTGGGAGTTTGCTGTTAGGTTTTTCTTCCGAGAAAATCTGTCAAATAAAAATACAGTGCTCTAGTAGACACTTTCTACCAATATGGAGCTTCTGTATTTCAGATATGAAGCAGAGAAGTCTTGGTCATTTCTCATCCTTATTGATAGGTTCCTTTTCAAAGGTCGCATGAAAGTGATGTTTTAATTAGTTTGAATTTTGCCTTGTCATTACCAGTGTGTAGGTCTTTGCTCCACCCCTAGCCTATACTTACTTTTTCTTTTCCCCTCACTATTCCTATTGATTTTTATTTTTTTCATTTCTTCCTCTCAATAATCTTATTTTTATGTCATGTGTTAAATTAACGTGTTAATGTGACCATTGATTAACTTGCTCAAAATCCCTCACTCCTTTTTGTCTTTAACTGAATAGTGTTTGATTATTTATAGGAAAGAAAAAAGATGGTTAAAGAAGCCCAAAGAGAAAAGAGAAAAACCAAAATCCCAAAGCATGTGAAGAAGAGGAAAGAAAAGACTGCAAAAATGAAGAAAGGCAAATAAAATCAACTTTGGCTTGGAGAAAGGGATGATGTGTTGTGAATTAGTCAGTTACCATCTTTTTTTCTTTTTTAAAAAATTAAAAATCCTTTATTTATATATGTACAATATCAACTATAAGTGTGGTTTCGTTAATAACATTGTATTTGTTTGAACAGAGTGTACGCCATGGGTTTCTCAATGGGAAAGAATGAGTTTAACACTTCTGCCTGTTAAAAGTCTTTACCTGTGCAGGGTTAAGTTGTTGTTAAACTCACGCTGATTTGGTCCTGCATTCTTACTCCCCTGCTTCACATTGCATACAGGCAAGTTTGGTTTGTTCCAGAGCAGTGATTTGATTCAAAGAGATTCTTGGAGAGGGGAGAACGGCGATTCAAAGGCCCATGCCTTCTTCACAGTATGGAAGCAAATTTAGCAAGCTGTTCTCTGCGGGCTGTCACAGTCACCCGTGGATAACCCTGCAGGCATTGTGCTTTTGCTGCCTCCCTGTGCTTGCATCACCTTTGATGCTTCTTACTTGAATCTGAGTTATGTGGTTTGGGAGGCTGTCCCCATTGCCCAGTGCCCTTCTGAACTAATCAGGCAGGTGTACCCAAACAGACAATGCCTGATTATTTTTGTCTTTTTTTTTTTTTTGTCTTGGATCTCAAAATAAGGCACTTTTTCTCTTAAGAGTGTTATTAACCCGCTATTTTGTAAGCTGGTCAAATGAGTATTTGCTGTTTAATAGTGTGTGATTGAATTCAAGGCTGCGTAAAAGCTTGTGGCAAAACCCCTTCATGGTATGGCTCAGCATTGCCAGTCTGTGTTGTGCTAAGATGCCCCAGATCTCAGGGAGGAGCTGGCAAAGATTTACTCGTAAGTGACCCACCTGTGCTTGGGCAAAGGTGTCTGAAGACCTTGGCAGCTCTCTTGGCAGCTGCTTTGACCACTGAGGCTGACAAGTGTTGGGAAGGGTGTTCTCACACAGTAGCCATCAGCTGTCTTTTCCTGCTGCCTGCTGTTTCAGAACTCCTTGTGGCAGCACAGAGAAAGGTTCTGATTCCAGGAAATGTCTTGATATGTTCTCCCACATTAGGGGTGGAGTTGATGCCCTGAGGATTTGTGCTTACAGGACATCCTCTGATGACAGAAGGCAGCTTTTTTCCATCAGTGGATATCCAACAATGATGGATTGGCTAGGGGCAATCTGTCTGCTGCTCACCTTCCACACCCAGAACAGAGAGCATACTGGCCAACTGCACACATGGCTGCACTCCCCAGGTTGACCTTCACAACCTCTTTGATGCCTTTGACTAGAAAGCCAGTAAGAGGGGAACCAGCCAATGCTTCCAGATCCCTCTCTTTCTTCCTCTTCCCTCACTTTCTCCCTCTCCACACAGTCTCACATACAGTATGCATATAAGTGTAGACAATATGGCTGGAGCGTGTTGGGAAGCAAGACTGGTATTTTCTCAGTATATGGGGATGTTTGTTGGGAGACCAAGATAAAATATCTGCATGTTGGAAGTTGGCATTACATCAATGCCAATGTGCAAGAAAGAGGGCAGCCTCTAACTTGGTAGTGAAAGGGCATGCAAGACCTATATCCAGAGGTGAGGGTGTACTGGTGGTGGCCATTTGTCTTAACACCAAGGGTTGAGCTATAGAAGTATGGGCGCTTTGTTTCCTGCTTTCCCTTGCCATCGTGGGAGCTTGTGCAGAGACATAAGCAGGCTGAGGTGACCTCAGTGATGGCTGACCTGAGCCTGGCTGGTTGTATCCATCAGCGCAGTGCTGAAAGTGACCGAAACAATAACAGCTTTGTGCACTGTGCCCTTGTATTTGAGATTCTTCTTGCTGACTGACAGGGCTGTGGTGCGCACATCTGCGGTAGCAGCTGTGGTTCATGAAGGTGTGTGCACCAGGAAGTGTGTGTAGGGACTAGGAGTTGTAGGTGCAGTGGGGAATTGTGTCCAAGTTGTTGCCTTTCCCCAGTAACAAGTTGTGCACTGGGCAGACCTCTGTGTTTTTGGTGAAATGGGCTAAGTGTAAGTGAATCTCTATGAAGCTGTGTGTGTTTTAATTTTATGTAGCTCAGCTGTGGGTGACTCCACCAGGAAACTGGTCCATGGCTGATCAGAGTGAGTTGGGGGTTGTCAGACACAAGAGACAACCGCATTTTCATTGGGGCTGGCTGCTCTGAAGGCAAGGGTAGGTACTAGTTCTTAGCATAGAGCCTGGAAGCCCCAGAGCCAGAGTAGGTTCCAACTGGGGGGTGTTTACCTCCTTTACCTGAGAAGACACTTCAGAGAAAGGAGGCTGCTATCCTCTGTGCATGAGGGAAATGTCCCAGCCCACCTTGTCTTCCCTCCAGGTCATGCACTACAGCCTGATCAAGTTTTCCTGGCTCTAGCCATCCTGTAGCAGGAAAGTGATCCTGAGTCAGTCATTTCAGATTGAACCCTTGCTTGTAGTGATGTGTGGCAGGACTGTCTGTGTGGGCTGTGTGAAGCATGAGCTACCTGCCTCAGGTGTTTGCTCTAGGGTGTGTTTATGTAGTTGAGGTGTTTGCAGGGGACCTGAGGTGTAGCATGCCAGAAAAGCCCATGTTGTGCAAGTGCAGGTGGTCTGGGGATGGCTGTTGCAGTGGGGTATGTGCTTTTTGAGGTGGACTGTGAGTGCAGTTCATGAGTCCTGGCCATTGCAGGCTTGACACATATAGAAGTGAGGCAGTCTACAGGAATGGGGTGGGTGGGAGCTTTTTGGGTGAGAATAATGAGATGAGCCATCTTCATGGTGATTCCTGGCTGAATGGCTGTTGAAGAATGCTAGACATAGCTACCAAAAGGCACCAGTCTGATTGGGGTTGGGGAGGATGGGAGTAAGGTGGCATGACTTTCTATCCTGTGCTAAAGAAAAAGCTTCAAAGTAACACAGATACTCACTTATGCTGTTTTCCCCTCCCCAGAGGTGAGGGTCTGACAAGGCCCACTTACTTTGTTGGCCATAGTAGCATGTTTATGCTGTGCCCTGCTGCTGGCACACGTGCAGACAGAGAAGTATTGCCATGGCAGATATACCAGTTCCATGTATAAAAAGAACTGGGACAAAACCAGTTCAAGGTAATGCTCCCCCTTTATCTTCCATACTTTCTTCCATACTGTCTCCCATCCCTCGGTTCCCTTCTTCTGCTTCCCAAGACTGTACTTAATGGTAAGGCTGTTGGGTCTCTCGTGGGCTATTGCAAGAACCTCCTTTATGGAGCTCACCTAATGTGACACAGCACAGACAAAGAGAACCTGGAGAGGTGGGCTGTGGAGTAACTGGTGGGCTGTGGCACCAGATGACCCTGTGGCAGTGAGACTGAACTGCGTGGGTGTGATACCTACCCCTAGGACTTGAGAATTCACTTCTTGACTGCAGACATGATCCTCCTCTGCTCCACTGCTTGATGGGTGTTCCAGAGTCCAAGTGGAGCATCCAGATTGCTATTTTTCCCCCCTTTTGAATATCTTTACTGAACTCATGGCATAAACTCAATTGCTTTGTCACTGAGGCTTTTGGAATGTTTCTACAAGCAGGGCTTTTGATAATTGTCTGGTGTGTTTTTCAAAGCACAACTGTTTTGTTATCTGCCTTCTCTGAAAATGGAGTCCAAGTCTGTCAGGCAATCAGGATGAATTTTTACAGCTGCCAAAGCAGAACTGTCAACTGCTTTGACACCCTTTCTGGCTTAAACTAGGGGAGAGGATTGGTTTAAAACAGGCAGGAGAAGGTGCTTTATGGAGAGGGCAGGCTGTGGGTGAGTTGCAGCAGAATGCTGCTTGTGTGTTTGCAATAGTGCAGGTAAGCATGGTCTGAAAATTAGCTACTTAATCTGAGATGCTGCTAACTTATTATTTATGTCTTTATTTATTTTAGAGCAGGCCGAGCATATGAAAGACATCAAATTCTCAGGCACAGGTCAGATGCTTGGAAAAATGCATTTCTGGGACTTTGCGGCCAAAAAGATTTAGTGGCATTAGAAAGCTTAAGTGTGTAGAGTGGAAATATTTACAACTCTGCCATCAAAGATAAAAATGTACAAAAGCAATTAATCCTATCTTCCAGGGCCTTCCCAAGTAGTCCCATCTTGCAGTCCTCCCCCCATGCGTCTCCCACTGAGTCCCAGTGAATGACTGGGGAGGCAGATACTCCTGGATAAGATATGTTAAGTTCCAAAAAAGTTCATTAGTGAGGTGTAGGAGTTTTTCGGGTGTTCAACCCCCTCTCCCTGAAGTCCCACGGGGCCATATGGCTGGTTTGCATTCTGAGCAGTTGGCACTAGGCTTCCTCTCAGATCTGAGGTCTGTGCCAGGGTGGTATTAATTTGTTGCTTCTTCCAAACTATGTATTTTATTATATGTAGCAATAGAAGCATTGGAAGGTGGAGTTTTGTGAATGTGGTTTCCCGGTGGTGAAGCCAGTAAAACCAGCTTTGTGTGTAAGGATATGTCTCCTTAGAGGGATTTGATTTCCATGCTGAAATATTTTGATTAAACAATGCAAAACTAGCTGTGGCAGGCTACATGCTTGCTTTTGGCTTGTGTGCTCAGGCAAGAGTCACACCTGTGGTCCTTTGAGAGACAAAAGAGGTGAGGCCAACCGATGTGTCCCACAAGTTTTGGTCACAGGTAGTGGAGAGGCTGATGATGAGAAGCTGTGAGGGCTGGATTCCAGAATACCAGATTGCTTACTGGTTCTCCAGCTGAATCTTTACCTGCTGTTTTCACCTGCAAAATTGTACAGCCAATTTGATACTGTAAATATGATGCACAGGAGTGGAACAGAGCAGGTGCTTTGTCTCTGTGTGTCGTTCACCCTGAGCTTGTCCCCTGAGGTGCACTTGCAGGGTGATGGGGGACCTCTGGGGTAGGAAAGTGTGTTAGGGATCTCTTGTCGGGTTATGGGGACAGTCTTGTCTGGTTATGTCTTCACCTCTTCCCACTAAGGAAACAAAAGGATTTTTTGGACACGGTGAGTGAGGGAGGACTTAAAGAAATTGTTTTGTCACTCTCAATGAACTCCTAAAACATTCTGTGGTACACAGCTTCACAGATCTCTTAAATGCAAAAAGCTAGCTCAGAATTTATTTTGAACTTTCTAGGGCATTGCTGTAAAAATAAATACTTAATGACTCATTGTTTTTACAGTTGTAATTTTGGTCCTTCTCAACTGCTAGTAGACTTTCAAAGCAAAAATGCTGACCCTCTGCCTTAGCATCTCGTTAGTTTTCTGGGCTTGACATAACCTTATGTTCCTTGTGCTCATCTTCATATCCTCTAGAGGGAGAAGTAAGTTCTTGCTCAAATTGTGTTGCGAAGTGTTAAGGCTCCATTAATATGTGAAAAGTGCTATTGGTGTTTCAATTCTTTACATAGCTTCCTATAATTTTTGATGAATTTGTACATGCACTTAAAACTTTTGGGTTTTTTTCTCTTGAATCTGTAGTTTTTGGGCAAAGTTTTACAGTTTGAGGTCATAGGGGCATAATTTGTTCTGGACCAGCCCGGGCCTGCAGCAATGGTATTAATGCTGGGTTTAGGAAGAGGTTCTAGATGGCACTTGACAAACACTGAGGAGACTTCTTTCCCCCTGTATAAATGAAGGCTCATGATGAGAACCTAAAAAATGCTAAGGGTGTCATTCTTCAGCTGTCCAAATTCACAAGCTTAAACACCCATCTTTTGTGTAATGCAGTATTTAGCAATTGTTTTGCCACAATCACTAGCCCTAAAAACAGTTTGAGTTGCTCTTTTTATCCCCTCCCCCCACCTCCCCACCATGGTTCTTTATTTTCAAAGGATTGACATAAGAACAAACTTGGCCCTTCTTTCTGACATGCAACAACCTGCCTCCAACCTCTGCAGCCTGTGTGGAATTGCAAGCTCTCCTAGGACACAACGTGAATGCTAGACCTAGCCTACAGTAGTAGGTTCAAGGCTATCTCTCTAATCTAGGCCAGAGATCCATGTCTGCTTTGGAGCTTGCAAAGGCCATGAGGCGGGGACTTGCAGTTGGCAGGTATTGCTTGGGGTTTTGTGTGTTTATATTTTCCTTTTTTTTTTCTTAAAAAAAAGCAAATGGCAAGCTATGGTTCCAGCAGGTTGCTGCAGAGCAGGATGCAAAATGAACAGTGACCCTTCTCCTGGCATTAGTACTGGGCTAAGGGCTGGCATGAAGGCCAGTGATGGGGACATGAAAGTTTGATTCATAGCTATCTTCTGGAGATCCAGAGCATTTAATTGGCATTCCTGTTCGTAAGCATTCTTTTAATCCCTTTACCTAATCTGAGCCTCAACCCTTGAAGCCTGACATGAACCCTGTGCTCTGGGATGTCACTTGCCTCCCAGACTCAGCCAGGGCTGCTTCTCTGTAGCTGACTGCATCCCCCCACACATCAGGGCCTGGGGGCAGATCTAGTGCCTCCAGCCCTGAGTGCTCAGCCCCAGCTCCTACTCTAGCCTTATGCTGAAACAGGAAAGTCCTGTATTCCCCAGACGTCATTCTGGGATGTATGATCAGCACCAGCTGTCATCCCAATCTGCTGGCACCTAAACAAGCAAGAAACAAAGCTGGTTCTGCAGCCCCTTCACTCCATAATCTAAACCCCTGATCAGATGGAGCCAGCAGCTTGCCAAGCTGGTATTGTCCAGAATCAGCCTAGCTTGGTGGTACTTCTAGGATCCAGAAATAAAATTATCTGTGCATTCCTCTCTGTCTTTAGCCCTGGCTGTGGGTTGCCTGAAAGATGGATGGGACTCAGGATGGGCAGCTCTGCAAAGTCTGAGTGGATGTTTGTACTACCAAAAATGATGCTGAACTCTGAGCAGGGAGATATTTCAGGTCTGCCACCAGCACTTCGGTTAGGGATGTGGATGGCAGGTCTGAAAAGGTGTGATATCTTTCTGTATTCTTCACTATGCAGATTGATGTTTGTACGATATGTAAGTTATGGTCATCATGATGGTAAGCTTGCAGTTAACCTACAAATAGTTAAAGCAGGTTGGAGTCAAAGTTTGGAGAGGTAGGGCTGGGTAAGCAGGCTTCTCACTAAATCTAGTAAGGATTGAGTGTCGAGTTGAGGTCAGATGTGTTGAGTTGTTTGGCATAAAGTTTGCTCTGAGGTGGTAAAAGGACCAGTTTTTGTCCACATACCAGGGTTTGATTTGGGATGCACAGAGGCCAGAGAACTGCGAGTTGGCAGGATGAGATGAAGCCTAGTGCTGACTAGAAATGGAGAGCAGAGGGCTTGCTGGTTGTTGCTGTTTAAAATAATGTGTTCTTGATATAAAGTGTTGCTTTTCATGCTTTTATTCTTCTGGTTAGAGAAGAAACTTGACGAATTGTTTGTCCTCTGTCCTTGTCAGGTTTCTTGTTCCGTGGTCCTCGGAAAGGCATGAACCTGTGGAGAGCTGAGTGTGCCTATGTTGCAGAGCATTGTATCTCTGGGCTACAAACAAAAAAGGCCTTTTTGTGGACTCAAGAACCACCACTGTGCATGGCAGGTCTGACAGATACTTGGGCCTTTGAGGAAATGTAAGGAGGTAGTACCATACTGTGTGAAACAACTTGCTTTAAACAACTTACTTTGCTCTAATAGTGGTGGATACAGGAAATAGTTGGTCTTTTGGTGGTAGCTCAAGTGATGGAACAGCAGGCTGGGTAGCCAAAGCTAGAGGGGAAAGAGCAGTTAAGGAAGCAGGGAGAGCTGGAGACTCTTTTCAGGGCAGCTTTGACTTGTTTGAAAAGCCACTCCCTGTGGGGGTATGTGGTTGAGGTGGCAGATTTGCAGTGACTTGCCTCCATGACATCAGGCACATCACTGCAGCACAGGGTACAATTCATTATTAGGGATGGGTAGGGACCAGACCAAGGACTCAATCCTGCTAAAGACTCAACTCCTGGTTCAACTGATGGGAGTTGAACTTTAAGGCTGGCTTCAAATGGGGCTGAGGAATTTTCAGCTGAAGAAGACACAGGGTTTCTTCGTCATGTCATATTTTTGGTGTTCTAGCACATTAGTGTTCATGCAGTAGAAGAAAGTGAGTGCTTCCTTCAAAGCTGTTTTTAAAGCATTTAAAAGGACAGTTCCAAGCAATCAGTTGTGTGCTTTTTTCTCTTTTTCCTGAGCTTCTAAGAATTACTACTTATATCCCTGAAAAAAATGAAAAATAACAAAATACCCTATTTGTAATGATCTCTTTTCAGCCATCTAAAGTGATTACATTAAGATGTAATTCAACATTATAGACGTGATAAGTGGTGGAGAGAAAAGCCAGTCCTGCTCTTTTCCCAAAGTTGAACAAGCTCCAGCCTGCAGTGGAAGTTGTTTATTTATTTGAGAGAGAAAAAAAGAAAGACAAAATTTGTTATTGCGTAAAGGAGTCAAAAACCAATTTGAACTTGCCTTCAGCATTGGCTTTCCAAGTACTTCAATATGAAACTTGCCCAAGATCCTGGTAAGTCCCTGTCAAACACATTTTATGGACTATTTCCTCTTGCACAGGTAAACCAGGAACACTTTCTTGTCATTTTTTTCATTTGGAGAAACCAGTAACAATGCCCACAGATGCTACTGCAAAGAGATTTCCACTTAAGTAAACAGAAATGAGATGTAGGCTTTCTGCGACCAGCCAGGCCCTTTTATGGGAAGCCCATCAATTACACTAAGTACCCTGTGGCTGCCTATGGGTTCTGCTGTGCAGAATTAAAGGATTACAGTTTGTATGCGATTAACAATGTTGGTGCTGTTTCCATCGCTCAGTGTATTGTTCTGGAAGATGTTTAATGAGTACAATTTATTGACAATCAGTGAGGCTGGATGATGCAATGTTCTGGCTGGGATGGTGAAGTGTTGGAAATGGAAGCTGAGAGTAATGAAATTAGCTTGGTAGCGAGGCTTAAATGAAAACGAAGTGTGTTTTGATCAAGTCTTGAAGGTAACTGTTATGAGTAGAGCAGCCAGGAGAACCTATGGTTTTGTACTGAAAGGGGACAAATGAGGGAGAAAAATAAGATGGTGTGGTGCAGATTGTGTAGAGCCATCCATTGGTGTGTGCTGTGCTGTCAGCCACGCACGCCTTTAGGGTGTCGGTGCACTGTGAGAGCACCTTCAGACTTGAGCCAGCTCTTTGCTGATACTTTTTGCTACCTCATAGTTACATTAGCCAGGGCCGTGAAGAGATGCATGGATTGATCCCAGATCAACACAGCGGCTCTTGGAAAAGCCTCCAGTGGCTGATCTCTTCTGGGAGTTTGCTTTTTGTACAAGGGACAGTGCAGGCAAAAGACACAAATATTCATGTGGGAAGGAAGGCAAGACAAAACTGTAGCTTGTTAGGATTGATTTGACTTCCAGGGTAGCTGTAGCCTCGCATCTCTGAGTGACTCCCGGGCTAATGGATTTGGTAGCATTCATCAAAGTGCTCAAGACAAGGTGATTGAACTTCTTGTGCTTTGGAGATGAGGCCGTGATGTCCAGCCATCTTATATTCCAGATGGGCAGTTTGGTTGGAGACTGTAGTATCATGTAGATAAGTCTAAGAGAAAAGACTGCAGAGCTTCTTCAGCCTTTCTCAATGGGAAGACCAAAAACTTGAATGAAGCAAATGGCTTGATGGGCACAGGTGAGCAGCTACCAGGGAGTTTTTTTACAGACTATTTACAGGCCAATTTGGCAGTTGTCAGCATTTGAGGGAGAGGTGAGTGTAAAGGAGTGGTTTAAAGGAGGATGGATGTCTAGAGTGACACCTAGAATTCCTCTCGTTTGTAAGAGGAGGATGAGCAACCTTTGTGGGCAGAAGATGGACAGCAGGGGATGTAGTGTTTCCATTTCAAAAGGAGGATTCCTCCACGTCCCTCTTGCAAGTTACAGTGAAACCATTCCAAACGCTATGGGCCAAATTTTATTCTCAGTTACACCCATGCAACCTTACTCAAGTCAGCAACTGTCTGTTTTGCAACCATTGCCTGATGCAATAACTTGAGGGTTATGTATCTTATGGGTCCAAGATATGCTTGCATTCCCAGCATTGTGACAGTGAATAACGCTGGACATGAAATTGCTGTTGCCTGAGTAATTGCTGAAGAATAACTGAGGTCAGTAGTGTTGCATGGTTGTAACTAAGTGCACAGGGCCGGGAACACTCGTGTGGTACCTGGGAGTTTGTTGGGACCCAGGAGAGACCAACCCATCTCTCCTTCCAGCTGGAATGCCACTTTCCCACATCAGGCACTCCCTTCAGTAATTACACCCTTTTTAGACTCACCCTTTAGCAATTACTTGCCTAAGCCCTGCCTCAAACTGACATCATTGGAAAAATCCAATAAAAATACAGCAAGCTTTCAAACCACCCCAGGAAAGCAGAATGCTGTATTATTAGGAGTATTTCAATGTAGCTGTTTTGTGATGATTTTCTTAACCTTATCTCTTAACAGGAAGAGTTTGAGTTCCCTCACAGCAAACAGCCTCAAGGGTCAGCAAAGTCCCTGTCTCATCTTCAGCAACGTACTGGCCTGAAAGGGCTCCATATCGGTTCCTTTCTTTTTCTTCTTTTTAAGTCACCTTTGCAGTACTGAACACTTTCTTCTGGAAAACCCAATCTTAAGCTTCTCAGACCTCAAAATATTGGCCATCAGTAAGTCAGTAGTTGTCTTGGTTCTTGTTTTTCAAAGTATTTCTAAGTTCCTCTTCCTTTCTGTTTGGTTTTAAATTTTATTTTCAAGTTGACCACTTATTTGAAAACACAAAGGCACGTTCAGGACTTGCACTTGCTCTGGGAGAGAGGAAGTCAACAGTAGCTTTCTTTACTTTTTAAATGAATTTTTTTTGGAGGGAGTGGATAATAAAACTTCAAATTACTCCATGAATTGGACCCTCTATAAGGACATAAGTTATCACTATTTTTGTTACAGCTAAAGCTGAAAAATTGAACCTGAATCAGAGCAAATAGTTGAGAGTTTTGAGGGTTTTTTCCATTATGGTCCTGTTTGAACTGGCATACACCTCATCCTAATGACATCAGATTTTTGGGGGGGTTGGTTTTTTCAATTCTTGGTTTGCATGGGAAGAGTACTCCAGAAAGGAATTTTCCAAACAAATAATAAGAAAGGAAACTATGTGCAGAAAAAGTCATGGAAGCTAATTGGAATTTTGCAGGGAACTATTCCTGCTCTGTAATACCTGATGATGGAAGCATGAGGCTTTGCAATTGTAAACAGATTTTCTTTCCACCCTGCTTGGCAACCGTCTTAATTTTTTGGGTGTAACCCTTTCATGTACGCAGCTGCACTCCCCATTCCCACAGCTAGGCATGCTGGGTAAACCTTTTGATCTCACCTTCTAGCCTTTGCTTGCTTGCATTGTGTTTATTACAACTTTTTCAACTCCTCCGGACCAGGGCGTGATGGATGATCCTGGAGGATCTGCCCTCCAGATCTCTGTGATTGTACTGAGTTGATGGTTTCTCCCTGACAGGTGCAGGCATGTTGATTTAAAACCAAACCAAAACAAAAATCTTTTTAGTAAAGCGAAACCTACTTGGTGTTAACTCCTTCCTCTGCTGTTGTACTCCGGGCAGGAGAGCAGAGGCTTTACTTGGCTTCCATTTCTGCCTCTGGCACCATCATCTCTTTGAATTGCAAATGCCTCACATTGTATTGGCTCATGTCATTTGGTACCAGCAATGGCTGTTCCTCCAGAAGCAGGATGCACCAACCCCTAAGAGCACTCTAGCTCTTAGCAATGTGCTTTTAGTTTTCCTTTGTTCTCTGGGGCTTGTTTTAACTCGGTTTTCTGTGGTACTGACCCACTGGCCATGGAAGTCAAGGGGCTTCTCCCAAAGCTTGCAGCAGGCTCTGGGGACTTGTCAAATCAAATCCTGTACTTGTGGCACAGTGAAAGCCCCTGTTAACATGTATCTCCGTGCTATGCCCTGGCTGATACCACACTGTTCAAAGAGGTACTGCTTGTCTTCCCACAGCTCTCCTGCCCCTGAACTACAGTGGTATTTGCAGTTGTTGGGCATGTTTACAAAACACCATAAATAAAAACAACTGTTGGACTTCC
>VZRE01012414.1:9345-76293 GCA_013396775.1 Cephalopterus ornatus | reverse complement strand
CCCCCCCCGTGATTTAAATAGTTTAAAAACTAGTTATGTACCTCAGGCTCTTTGCAAATCATTACTGTGTCTTATTGCTTGTTTGGAGCTTGTAGCATCACTGTGATCAGTATGAGCAGATGCTTCTGAAAGATGTGAAATGCCTCCATTCCCTGCATTTGGTATTAAAGAAACCTTTTGATTTCTGAAGTGCTACACATGTACTCTTATCAGGTCCAGGGAAATGCAAGAATAGTGGCACACAGGATACTTTGATATCAGGGAGACCCAAGCACCTTTCGCATTAGCTCTGTGCAGGTGTATTGACAAAACTTTAGTTGTCTGTTGTAAGAGAACATGAAGCCAATTGTCTGCATTTGTAATTTGTGAAGCAATATTAAAAAGCACATTTAAAAACATAATACATTATCGTGAATGTTTATGCAACTTGGAGTGAGGTGCTTTTTGTATTTTTGGATGTGCGTGCATCATTTCAAGCTGATCCTTTCAAAGACTATATTGTGGATTTTTCTTTAATAATGGAAGAAAAAACTAAATCACATCCCCAGTTCACCATTTGATGCCTGAGGAGTTTGGATTGAATCCTACGTTGAAAGAACATGATATACAAAGCACATGCATCAGCTCAGCGACTTTTTAATCTGTTCCTTGATTTGTCCACACTCAGCAGCTTTTTTTTTTGGCTGCAAGAGAAAGCCAGTGCAGTGCTTCAGGCAAAGGCGTCACCCAAGCTACCTGAGTTGATGAAACTGAAGTTGCTTCCTGAGCGTTACTGTCCTGTACATTGTTGGATGAGCTGGCTCTGCATCTGTGGCCAATTTGGGTGTCTGCAAGTGGTTTACTGTGCTCTGAAATGCAGCTGCTTCATGTACAGCATCTGATCTGGGACCACCACTGGCAGCCATCCTTCCTGAAAGTGAGGAAGAGATTAAAGCCAGCTGAAGAAAAAAAGGGGTTATTTTTATGGTCCCTCATGATATTTTTTTTCCATTAATTCTTTTCATAAAAGATGGAAAACTCTAATTCTCCAACTGATCTGAGCTCCAGTTTTTACTAGTGGTTTCTTCTTGGTAGTGAGTTATTGGGAAAGGGCAGGAAGACTCACAGAGCTTGTGCAAAGGATTTCAAAATAGGAGTTAAAACAAAACAAAATGTTTTTGTGAGTGCTCAGGCCTGAAGAATTAGCAGGGGAAATTCACTGATGATTTGAAGACAGCAGTCCTGCAAAGTCTTGTGAATGGGTGAAACCCCACAGGGACAAGCTGAGAAACTGATATTACAGCAGGGATCCTGTCTTATTTTTCTCTTATTTTCTCATAGTTATCTGAGATACAATGACTACTTGTCAGAAAGGTTTACTGTCATCATGTTCTTTGGCAGCAGGGGGTGTGTCATGTAGGTACATGCAAAAACATATGGCATGAATATTACCAATATTCCCTCAAGTGTTACTTAGCTAGCGCTTGGATAGCAGTACTTGATACAGTCCACAACTTGTGTCACAGGAAAAAGTATGGCCCATCAAGTAGGAGTGTGGGAATTAATACAGGGACTAATACAAATTTTCTTTACGCAGACTTTGTGCTGATTTGCAATTAGGTATAAAATGACTCATCAAAGAGGTTCATCAGAAAAAAGCCAATACAAAATGAGGTCAGAAAATATCATGTTTCTTACTTTTCATGAAAACAGATGGTATTTTCCCAACTTTTGAGTCACTATAAGAAAAAACTACAACAACTATTTTTCATCTCTCTCAGTGAAAATTGTTCTGTGTAAAAATGTGCCATAAATGTCCTTCTTCCAACCACAATTTATTAATGTAAACCTCATGAGTCTACTATGTAGGACATATCCAGCTTTGACTATTTAGACAATTAAAAAAAAAATCCCTTTTGATATTTATTCTGGCTCAGAAGCGAAGATAATATAAATAATGTTAACATATTTAGAAAACTGAACAGTGCTGGCACAAACATGGAAGCATCCTATAAGAGAAAAACACACACAAATGTGTAGCACTTAGCATGACAGTCTTGACATTTTTGAAAGAAAGTAATAGATATATTTCTTAGTTACTTCCATTCCAAATTAGTGCATGAAGAGCTGCCACACAATAATATTTCTGACCTGATAATGACTCTGTGGGCATGCGCTTAAGGTTGAGATGTGTGTTTGCAAATTCCGAGTAGAGGGGAGGGGAGTGCATGGAATGAATGGGCCTGTCTCTTGAATATTTCTTGGGCATCAACGTGTATCTGACTTTTCCTAAATCTGATGAACCTTCCATGCCAGAAGAGCCTGTATTCCACACATGGACATTGTGCAGCCACTAAGAAGAAGGACATTCCCCAAGAAAGCGTGGAAGTGTATTGTATCTGCGGTTCTGTGTCTGGTACCCCTTTGTGGCTGCTGTTAGGGGTTGAACAACAGGTTGGCCTGAAGGCTGAATGTCTCCAAGACCAAGAAAGGTCAGTTTTATGCTGGAAGAGGCTGTGCTGCAGAATGCCTGGTACCTCTCTGCTTGGCTGGTTAATTTTTCGCTCTCTGGGGAAGGGGTGGGACTGGGAAATCAGGTAATACTGACAATGAATGATTGGACCGGACTTCACTTAAGTCACAGGGAAGCAATGCTCACCAGTGGCAAATGGAGCACCAGCAAATGTGTCAGGCACTCAAACAACTGGTCTACTGGGAGAATGAAGCCTCCAGGAGCAACATGGCGACTTCTGTGGAAAGCCTCACTGAACTGGGAGATGACATGCATATGTGATGCTGAAGTCAGCATTGGGGTGGAGTATAAGTACTAATTTTTTTAGATGCTCTGGTGGATTTGTTGTCCCATGTGTCCATTACATCCATAAATACCCACATGGTGTAATTACTGGAAGAGCAAAGTCAGTTAAAGGGAAAATTATAGAAAGTTATAGAAAAACAAGAAGCTTTCACCAGTTGCTGTGAGACTTGAAATCCCTGGGGTAAGGCAAAGTGAATGCAGAAGCATGGCCATGGAGGGAAGTCATCAGCAGTGTCTCACCTCAGCCTGTGCTGTTCAGCGTATCTGTAAATGACCAGGAAGACGGCAAGAAGTGGGGTGAGAAAACCTGGGGGCAATTCTGATAGACAGACAGACAGACAGCTAGCTAGCTAGCTGCTGGAGGCTGCCACTAACACCTGTGATAGTAAGGAGAAAGGGGGACATGTTCCTGTAGCTCACTCCTGCCTGTGCTCTTTCATGAGGCTCTGTGTAACCACAGCAGTTGGTTTTGCTCCGTATCACTGGTAAGAGCGTAGCAGATAGGAAGAGCAAGACATTGCAGGACTTGTTCCTTCATTTATAAATTTCATAGTAATCTTCCTTGCATTGTAGAGAGGTTTAAGAAATTTTGGGAGCCCCTTGGGCTGTAGGAGCCTCTTTGCAGAAGAGGACAGAAGTTTAATAAGTGTGTGATATGCAAAAGTTGGGAGGGGAAAGAAGTATTATCGCTACCCCATGCTGCTGTGCGAGATCACACTGTGGTTCATCTGGGGCTGGGTGGGAGCTGGGCATACAGAGTGGCTCATGGAGTAATTGCTCAGCACCTTCCCCAGCCAGAGAAGAAGGCTTTCAAATAAGAAAATTGATGAAAAAAATAATTAAATCCATGAGGCTCAAGCATCTGCTGGAAACTGCTCCTTACCTCTTTGCTCCATGGGAAAAATGAGGTAAGAGTAGGACCAGACTCAGAGAGGCAGCTTCGCAAAGGATCGATTTTACACACAACTGTGGGTGTGGGTCACAGTCATGGGCCTTGCAGCAGAAAGGATTGGACTCTTCTGACATTACCTGGAGACACTGTTCTTCCTCACTCATTCCTGAGATGGAAGATAATGCTTCTTTTATTTGGGCCAGCCAAGAGCGTAGCAGGTCAGGACTGGTTGTAAAAGGATGTGTTCATCCATACAGAAATGTAACATACTATTGAAAATAATCTTGTAACAGAAATTTATCTGGGCAGCTTAGTGAGAAAAATCTTACTAGGCGTTGCAGTGACAGTGTAGGTTTTCCCTCCTTCCCCCTTTTACCTGCCATGTCACTTGTGATCTCTGCAACGTTGTGATCTGTCTGCGACATAAAAGATGTTATTCAGTGCTTGTTATCAGTACCGTTTGCTTGGATTATATTGTCTTTTCAGATTGAATACACAGTGTATTAAAAGGCACACAGCAATAAAAAGTAACAAATAGTGGAACTACAAATGTATTTTGGCCCACTCCTCAGCCTCTGTAAATTATGGCATATGCAGTGAAAGCTCCTGATAAAGTACTGCCTTGTTACGTGGCATAGTAAAATATACGTTTAAGCAGGTTTAGGAAGAGACATTAATAAACCTAAGACCATGTGACAGGCCAATGGATAAAGTGGCTTAAAATAAAAAGCTTTCAACAGAGGTATTCAGCAGGTTTTGCGGGCTTCCTCCCCCTGGGTCCCTGGGGCTGCCTGCAGAGTGGGTCTCCAAATTTTTGAGGGCTAGAGCACAGTCAGAAGTAAGTCAGGATTAAAACCAGAGCTTGTCTGAGAACCACGTTAAAGAATGACATTTAGTATTGGCAGGAGGAAGCAACACTTAATGTCATTAAATACTACAGACCAACTGTGTTGCTTCCCGTAGCACACCTTGGCATTGGTTACGGTGCATGAATTGGGCAGTGAGTCGTTCCCTGAGCTTCTTACCTTTTTTCCTTGGCCTGGTATGCTAATGAAAGCCCTGGCCCAGCTCTTTCATCTTGTCCCAGGTTTTCCTTTGTTGATGCAGGAAAGGAGCGAGGGAGGGGGCCTGGACTGGAGAATAAGAGATAAAGGAAGTTTGTTTTCGGCTGAGTCAGAGGACAGTCAGATGAAGTTTCCTTTGTAACTTAATAGCTGCATTAATCCCTAGGGCTGCAGCTACTCCCACTGATGGCCAGAAAAGGGCCTCAGTTTCTTACGACTTTGCTGATACCAAATGAGTTCTCTGCAAAAGCACTCTCCTAGCAGGTGCAATTAGAGTGCTTTAATAAGCATGCAGGATGTGGAAAGATTTTAAATTATCTTGCATTAAACAGCATAACCTCAGCAGGAACAACCTCTGTATGTATTTTTAGGTTAAATGAAATTATTCAGTATAGTAGTACTGTAATCAGAGCATCCCTGGGCAACTGGTTAAGAGTGGCTGTTTCTTTAAAGCAAATAAGGTCTGGACTTGGCAGTGTTAGTGTTCATTGTTGGACTTCATGATCTAAGAAGTCTTTTACAAGCTAAATGTTTCTGTCATTCTATGATAATGCTAATGCCTTATCGTATTGCGTATACTAACATGGAGCTTAGTGAGAAGCAATCAGTTTGGTATAGCCTGGATGAAATAATGGGTTGAATTTACAGAAGCCTTTGTCTATGTTTAAACACAAGTGTGTCAGAGTAATCTAAATTTCTCCCTGTTTTCCTTTAAAGAAGGAAACACTGGGCTTTTGCAGGTGCCTGTCTCTGAAGATTTTTGGACTCCTAACTTTCAGCTGGATCCATATTCCCTGGTGCCAAGCAAAGCTTTTCTAAAGTAGCCACTGGAGTAACTATAAATCCCAATGAAAATAAGTGGAACTGGCTAAAGCATCTTTGAAAAATTTCCTCTTAAACTGCTAACAAGGTGGAGGAACTAAAGTGAAAGATTATTAATGTATCTAAATGATAATAGTACAGAAATGGGGGAAAGTGGGGTAGAAGATCACAAAACCCTGAATTACTTATTTCAGTCCTACTCTTCTTGTCAATACAGCCATCGTTGGACTCCCAAGTGCTGAATTGTCCCAGTTTCTTTTGATTTGGGTGGGCTCAGCCTCTGCTGTGGGCAGGGACACGTTCAGTGCCTCTAGAATCAGTCACTTTACTTTCCTCCTGTGTCTCCTGTCCGTGCTTGCACAGGTGGCAGATTGCAACAGCAGTGTCAGCGGCTCCCCAGTCTGACCCTCCTTCACCCTCTTTGTCCGGAGCTTACCCTCTCCTCCCTGGCAGTGCTGACAGTTCCCACTTTAAAAAGCCTAAAGGCTTCCCTTTCTGCCTGCCCTGTGTTTGCTGGAGCTACGTAATGTCTACAATAGGCACAGCACATAGGCTTCAGTTTCTATTTATCTGATTGACTAGAGCACAAGGGTTTTTACATCCCCCTGTAAAAGCTACATCTTCTCAATCTCCCTAAATCTCACAGATGAATACATGCAATCCCACCCGCTCCCAGCACCACTCTGGCAGTGCAGGCGTTGCTTCTATCCAGCTCCAGTTGCTGCAGGGTCTGTTCTATACCACCAAAGGCTTTTTTTTTCCCCTTCCCCACCCCTCTCTCTCTACTTTTTTTTTTGTTGGCACTGTGATTGCCAACCCAGGCAGTCATTTTCCATCTGGAAGTCAAGTGAATATTGGGGAGGAGCTGGCAAGTGTGCAAACAGAGAGCAGCATGCATTTCTGGCTCTCTGGTGCAACGCCGTGGCAGGGCAGACCTGTAGCTGCCAAGGGAAGGGGTCATTTCCTCAAGTTTGGAAAGTGAAAAGTTGAGTGGATCCTTGCTCTAAAGCACTCCCTCTCTACGGGTTGGCCATGTGGGTTTATTTTCAGCCTTTAATGTGGTCCCTCTATAACCACAGCTTGCTAGACCTGTAAAAATAGTACTTCATGCTCTCTGCAGGGCTAACTGCTAATTACTTGCAGCCATCGGTGACAGAACCAATACAGGCAGCCATCCAGTGGCATGCTCCTACCTGTAACTCAGTGTGAATGATGGTTTATTGATAGCGAGGGGATGAACGGGGTGGAAGCTGCCTGCCTCCCACACCCATTCCTCTGTGCCAGAACAGCTTCATGGGAGCTGGGACCTGCATCAGGAATGTGAGAGGTAAATTCTCCCCTCCAAGCCCAGGACAAGGGCATGGCCTTTGAGAAGCTCAGACACAGTGTAGCTTTGGAAAGAGTCAATGGGAAATAGTTGCCTTAGGGGTGTTTGGCTTGCATGTTGATGTGGCATTTTTGTTTTGAGACCAAAAACTGCTGGCTGGTCAAAGTGAGAGTCTTTCACAACTAAATGTGTGATGGAAATACCTGTGGAATAGGCTTGGAATACATGGAAGCTTGTACATGCAACCTGCTTTTCTATTCTTTGCAGGTTTACTCTGTAGGTCCTGAAACATTGCCTACTAGATGTTCTGGAAGATTCTCTCCAAAAGATGGATTTCCAGGCTGTTGACTGTTTCAGACTACTTCTCACTGGTATAGAGGAGAAAAAGAAAATTATTCATTCTCTTCTCTTGAAAAGCAAATTGTTCTTAGCACTGTTACAATCATATTCATCAGGGCATTACCCAAACTTTTCTTATTTTCACAAGAAACATTTCTTTATGAAGACCACTGCCGGGGGGAGAGTGCTGGAGCTAGATAGTCCAGCAAAATTTGGAACCTCTGTGCTCCTTTCCATATTGAATTTGCTCACCTGAGCTCTCTACTTTCCACACTGACGTACATTCCTAGCCTCGCTATTTCACATGGGGTTCATGTTAGTGTTGCTCCAGGAATCATATGAAGAAGGGAGGTGGGCTGAAGCCAGCACAGCCAGGACATACATAGACATAAAGGAGATAAAGCTACACAACATTTGCAAACAGCAATTTCTGATATCCAGTGGGTAGCTGCAATGCAGCAAATCCATTCCTTGTCCGCAACCACTGATATTAACAGATTTAAATGCAAGATGTGTTTGGTTCAGTGGGTGGAATTGAACATTTATCTAATCTGTTCTTTTTCAAATTATCATCCAGCATCACAGGTTGCAGAGAGAGACCACTGTCCTCCTTGGACCTCCCAAGCAAGATATAGGAGCCTGGGAAGCAGGGCAGGGGCGTCAGCTTTGCCAGGTGACGTGAGAGGGGACAGAGGGCCACATCCTTACCTCCTTCTCATGCTTTTTAATTAGCTGGAAAACTCAAACAAGCTTATTGAGGAATGGGGTCATTTTCATTTCCTGTGTTGGAGGGTGGAGGCCTGCCTATATTTCCGAGTTCTTTAGGATGTGTGAAGACAACGGATATAACACAACGGACCCCAAATGGATCATGCTGTAAAAAAAAAAGGTAAGTTGTCTTATCTTAAGACTGCACCCTAGAAACATAGCAACCTCATAATCCAAAAAGGGGGTTTTGTGCTGAATTCTTCTACATAGACAATAAACCTGTTTCATTCATAAATCAAATATTTGTCCAGGCTGCATGTTTGTGCAAACCGAGCTTATATACCATTCACTAAAATTAGTCTCCAGTTCTTTTACATCTCAGGAGACCTTGTTTCTGCTCTGCATAAGTGGAAGCACTAAAAATTATGCCTGCAATGTGGATGTACACTTACATTTGTTAGTCTAAGCTGAAATTGAGATACAAGAATACCTAGCTGGTGCCAGACAGTACCTAATCTTCTACTAAGTCCTCCAAGGTACCACAAGCATGGAATGCTAATTCACAGGCTATGAGGGATTAAATGAACTTCCTTTTCTTGTATTAATCAGAGGAGACCAGGTCAAGCAGTTAATTCTCCACACCACTCTTGGCCCACAGGAAGCTGACTGTGCATCAACAATGAGCAATTCCAGCTCATTTTGGAGCTCAGGAGAGACAGGAGTTTGTTTCCCACTGATGGGATGATGAATGCAATGGAAAATCCTGCTTGTTTCAGCCAGAGCTCCTGGAGGCAAAGGGACTGTGCTGCAGAAGGACCTCCATGAGGATTTCTTGGTTTTGGCCATGGCCCATCTTACCTTTCTTCTGTTCAGAAGGTAAGTTTGGCACGAGCCAGTTTTCCGGTGTGCCAGGCCTCCCTCAGGATATGCTGGCTGGCAGGGTTGTGAGAGGAGGGGAAAGGTACAACAGCTCTCTGTTGAGGCAGCACCACTTGAATGAAGCATGCCTGAAAAATTCTTGACTACAGATCTTTTATTAGCTGCAGCAAGATAAAAGGCATATTTTGTGAAAGTAATACATTCCAGTGTTTCACGTGCAAGTCAGGAGATGGACAGTATGCATATGAGCACATGATCTGTTTGTTTGAGTCCATCTTTACATCTATAGGATCAAATGTTTGTTATTTACACAATGCTTAATAAGAGACCCTGAGACCATCCTACCTGGCTATGAACCATGTAGTGGGGGTGTGATATGCTTGGTTATTTTGCTGTGGTTTTCTCTTTTGTTGAAAGACATTTTTTGGAATGTGCTGTTTTCCGAGCTGAGATGCAAGATGCAGGAGTAGAACTGTGGTAGCTGGGATGATTTAAGGATAAAAGGGAAACAAGGTTTGTTAAAAGACTAAAAGTCTTTCGTCAGGATTTCCATCTCAGTGTCCCTTTATCATGCCTCATTTTTCCCACCTAACCTTTCCCAGCTGGTCGGTGCGACTTCACCGATAGCAGGGCAGGACTGCTTGGTAATCCAGGGATGGGAGAAGTTAAACTGTCAGTTTTACAGACCCATGATACTTTGAAGATGGTCTTTCCCCTGTGAAGCTCTTAACCACCCTCATCATACGGTCAGTTGAAGTAAAATTGGGATTGCCTATCTTTCCAAAAGTTATGCTTTAACTCAGCCACAAAATATAGGTTTGATTCAAGATTAGATTTACAAGGTGAGATTACATAGTTTGTCCTGTGCCAGGGATTAATTATATTATCGAACCAGTTCCTTCTGGCTTTAAAATGTTCATCTCTGTGAAAAATAGCCGTCTGTTTTCAGCTATGGCTCTATGCAGGATAGGGCATGACTTAGAAATGATCTCTGTTACATCTCTTTCAGCCTCTTTTATGATGTCATACCCACCTGTTTATTGTGTTTGCTGTTTTTCTGCAAGGCAGTGGTTTGCTGATCTCCTGACAGTGTCTGAGGGCTTTCACAGATGAGAGGATGGTGTGGAAAAAATATCCTTTACCCGAAGCAAACAGAGATTCCTGCAGTTGCAGGGCTGGCAGTCCACAGCTGGATGGATCTCCCTGCTCTCTTGTGCTGGAGGCATGAGCTGCATGTTTGCAAGCTGTGGAAACCATGGGATCCTGGCTCTCTGCAAATCTGGTGGGTTTCATGCAGCAATCAAGTCCGCTTTCAGCTCTGTGCCCACCCATGCCTGCATTGCTTCTGAATCTCCAAGTTGCATTCCAAGGTTTTGTGTTGCTCGCTTAACTGTGCTAAGGCTCAAGCTGTACCACAGTTCTAACAAAGCAAATCCTTAGTATAGGGTCAAGCTGCCCTCTGCTAAAAATATATTACATTCATAGCAAAAGGTGCACATTGCATGCAGAAATATGTTGTGTTGCTCCTTTCTTCAATAAGTGACCAGCCCTCTTCTCGCAGGTATTAAAGAGAGAGATAATGTGAAAAGGTCTGGGGAGGTACAATCTGTAACTCATACATGGAAATTTTTTCTTGAATCCTTTAAAAAAAGGACAAAATGTATTTTTTAACAGAAACCATCTCTATTTAAAAGTTGTAGGAAAAATCAAAATGGTATTTTCTCAAATCCTTGCTTCACGTCATGGATTATCCTGAGTGCATCTATTGCTGAAGTCACCCTTCCTTCCTGCGATGCTGCCCCTCACAATCCTGCTCTCCAGGTTTTCCTGTCTCTCTGCACTGAGTTTGGAGCCTCTTGCTTTAACAAGCAATGCCCTTCCTGACCCCCGTCTCTGTATCTCCTCACACATTCCTTCCTTATCTTGCTCTCACGCTGCTCCAGATTCCCTCCTGACCATAGACCATACCATGTGTGTTTAACAGAGCCCAGCTTGGTGCCTTCTAACAAAACTGGCTTTCATCCTGACACTGAGTCATATGACCTTCCTCTCTTTTTTCCAAAACCTTCTGTATATGCATGAACCCTTTCAACATCGGCATCTGAAATGTTTCTCCATTCAGCTCCATATGTGTAAGTCTGCTTATATGATCAGTGTTTATATTGGGAAGCTGTTATGCTCTTTTGAATCTGTTCTAGCTGTATTTTGCCTGTGGTGACCTTTGGGCAAAGGCTCTTCTGTGCATGTTTATAAATCACTAAATACACTGTTGATGCTAAATATTTCAATATATTATATTATTTCAATATAATAAAATATATTTCAATATATTATATTTAATATATGTTCAAATAAGAACATGATTCATCTTTGAAAGGACTTTGATATTAATTTTATGTGTGGAAGCAGCTTAAGAAAAATCTGTGGGGTGAGAATTTAGTCAATAAAGTCAATGGGAATTCTGCCATGGGGTGTTTTTGAGTACAGTCTTACAGTTATTGTTGTCCTGTTGCAGGTTTAGGTTATTAGTTTTCTTTGTTTTTATTTTTATATAAATAAATATTGTCTGTATAAAGTTCCCTTGCTTTCTTAAGTGTTGCACATCCAAATATCTCCTGGGTTTGTGAATGTGACTACATTTTGCTTGTTGAAATAATGTGACCTCACTAAAACTTAATTTTTTCCCAAATGGATCACATGGGGCAACACCTCCTCTTTCAGGGTGGTATTCAGCTCCAAGGACAGAAGACTCTGAAATACGCTGAATATGTGTTGCTTTAATGCCTCTGCCTAAATATACGGTGCTGTTGCAAGTTTCAGCCCTGTAGAAACCCTATTGTTTATCAACGTGAGAGGCTCCACCCCAAACAGTAATTAGAGCAAAGCTCATGTCATAAATCCGCTGGCATCCCAAGTGAAGACGGTGTTCTCTGGAAATGGAGGTTATCTCTTCCTTTTGCTGCTGGTCCTTTGAACTTCTTGTGGTCAGGGAATCCTTCTGGTTTCAGCTAGAACAACAATTATGAAACTATGCCTGCTCTCCTGGCCGGAGTTCGTGTCTAATTAACTTTAACAAGAGTCATAATTTTAAGAGTGATTTCTCAAAAGCGTTATAACTCACGACAATTAAGGCTTGAGAGAGAGCGCGCGAGACAGGGAGGGTTGGAAAACAGAGGCACTCCTTGGGGCAGGGCACTTCATGCGTATTAAATAGATGTGACTCATTCCTGCCTCTAGTCCCAGCAGAAGTAATACCTTTTGAATAAGTTCTGCATGCTAGATAAAAACTTGTTTGCTGGTGCAAAAATTGTAGCACACATGTTAGAACAAGCACCCTGATGGGCTACTCCCATCAAAACCAAGGGCACACAGCTGTGGATTTTTTAGTATGTTGGTGTAAATTTGACGCAGGGTTTTTCACTATGGAAACTTGTCAAAATCTGCAGAAAAAGGGAATAAAGGGGAAGGAATTGCAGATCAATGAATGAATGAAGGAAGGAATTCAGTTGCCCTTCTAGAGTAGGATGTTCTTATTCTTATTGTTCATGAAATATGTAGTAGTGTATATAGAATACACCCATCAGCCAATTTGATAGGCAAAACCTGATCTTCTTGAGGACATGTGAAACTAGAAAAGAGATTATAGCAATGTAGAACATGAAAATGCTGGGGACCTTTAGGTCTGACTTTTTGTGTGTTTATTTAAAGGTAGCCCTGCATGCACTACTGTATAATATGACAGGTATTATGTTAAGCCAGGGCATGCCACAGACCTCTCACACATGATGCCAAGGAAGACAGCATCTTTATGTGTGAAGGATCCAGCCTTCAGTGAACACACAGAAAAACAGAAATCAGGTTTTATGACAGAAATCTGAAATGGTTGTAGTGAAATCTGCTGCCGCTACTAGAGGGGTGATCCCTTTCTTTACTAGTGGTGTGAGGATTCTGGAGGAAATAGGGTTTTTTTTACCACAAAATCAGAGCAAGGTTAGTCGAAGGGGCAGTTAAAACAGAGCCTAACTAGTGTTCCTGGGGAGGTACTCTTGCTAAAACAACAGCAAACTATTTCAGTTAAGGACTATATCTACAGAGGGGATGCAAGATCCTTAGGGAGGACGAGGAGGTGGCAACAGGAGGGACAGCTGATGTCGTGCATCACTGCACTGATTATCATCTGCCACTCAGAGCATGTCCATGCAACAGCTGAAGGTGCAGCATGGGTGGACTCCGTTGGGCTTTGTTTAGTGGCGCCAGCTCAGGTGGGTAATGGCAGTATCACAACAGAGGTACAATATCAGTGTGTAGCTGCCTGAGACCTCAGAGACGTATTCTAGTCATCAGCCATGCTAAGTCCCTGCTGCTGGAGTGACAAGGCTGCTGGCATCTGGTTGAAACTAACACTCAGGCCTCTTGCGTGTGGTGGGGGCAACCCCACAGCTGGGTAGCGAGCCCCAAGGGTGGGTTGCAGGCTGCCTCTGGTACAGTGCAATCACACATGGGCCCTGCTTGTAGCACTCCTCTAGCCAGGAAACAGAAACAAATTCTCCCTTAAAACTACTGAGCAGTCACAGTACAATGGCAGGTTTCTTCCGTCAGCTCTTTGTGATAATATTTTCCTTCCTTTGTGAGAAATCTTTGATTTTAGCCCTTCAGTGCTGCACCTCCTTCAGCTGTTCCCATGTCTTCCCTTGGAGCAGCTTTCCAGTAAGCCCTACATAAAACTGCTCATCTGCTCCAGATGAAGCAACACAGCAAAATTAATATTTCAATATGGCAAGAGACTACAAGTGAGCCTACACAATCTGTGGTCTGATTGGAAAGTAAACCCTGATCACCTTGGGAAGAAAAGTCTGACCTACCAAGCAGTGGATCAACTTGTGTACTTGGAGCTGGGACTTGGGAATTTTGTGCCCTCTGGGAGGGAGCAAGTTGATTTTCTCAATGTAGGAGCCTGGGGACAAACCAGCATGTAAGTGGTATGGACAATCAGGGGCCCAGGAGTGAAACAGGGAGCAAACCACAATGATAGTGTAGATGTGTCCTAAGGATGATGCTTGATGGTTTTACAACATATTGTTGTAAGCGATGAACATTAATCTTAAACTGTAAATCAGATTGTTTGCTACTTACTCATAAGAATTTTGCATTGTTTTCTGCTTGTTACATTTCTGATGTTAGCATATCCATTATGTTGTCTCATCTCATTTGTGTGGCTCCTTTGGGATCTCTCAGGGATGCCAAAATACAGGGGAGTTTTTTTGGAAAGTATTTCATTACTATTGTTACTGGGGAAATTATGCCCAACTCGTGTTTTAGCATGCTTGAATGTGAATATCACTAACACTTGGACACATCTGTATCTCTTATTCTTTCATTATAAAAACAATGCTGACAGCTCTACCTTCTCTTAATAGTTATCATCCAGCAACAAGAATTAAATATAAAAAAAATCCCCTAGGGAAAGTCTTGTCTTTTTCCACACAAAAGACAGAAGTATCAGGGTCTCTATGAGTCTGCTACAATTTGTGTGTAATGCTACTGAATAATGAAGCAGGCAATTTATGGGCTTTGGAACAAGGAAATTCCAGGGCAGGTATGGTGTGTTCATGCTGTTATCAAACCTTCCTGAGGGACTGTGGTGAATGTGAACACTTTGTTACATGAATGAGAAGAAGGTGATTGGGAATAGTCAACATGGATTTACCAAAGTTAAATCATCACATGACAAAGGCTTTACAGGACCTCTAGAGGTCTCTCATCCCACCCCTGCCTAAAGCAGGTCCAGGTAGAGCAGGTTGCTCAGGGCCTTGCCCAGCTGGGTTTTGAATATCTCCAGGGTGGAGACTCCACAGCCCTTCTGGGCACCTGCTCCAGTGTTTACCCTCACGGTAAACTTATTTTCCCTAATATTGACTTGGAATTTCCCCTGCTTGACCAAGCTGATTGCTTTGTGTGATAAGGGAAGAGCAGTGGTTGTTATCAGCTTTAGCTGCTTTGACTTTAACTTAATGTTAGGCATGATCTCCTACAGCACCTTTGCATGTAAGCTGGAATATTCTGGTCTGGACAGATGGATTAGTAGATGGGTGAAAAATTGCCTTCTTTGTTGAGCTTAAAGGGTTCATATTCTACCTGAAGGCCTTTACAAGCAGAGTTCTTGAGGGATCTATTCTGGCAATTTAATATCTTTGTCAGTGATGTGAAAGTGAAGACAGTATGCACCCTCATCAAGCTTGAGTCTGACATCAAACTGAGGAGAACGATCAACATAAACCAGGGCAGAACTGCCACTCAGAGAGACCTGGACAGCTGGAGGAAGAGACCAAAAGGAAACTCATGAAATTTGACAAGGACAAATGCAAGGCCCTGGAACTGGAGGGAAGTAGCTCCTTGCAACAGTACAGGCTGCTGAGCTCTGCAGGAGAGGACATACGGGTGCTGCTGTGCAGTGACCTGAACATGAGCCAGCTGTGTGCTCTGGTAGCAAGGAACACCAAGTCTGAACCAGTCACTGGATGAAGGGTAGTGAGTATCCCCCTCTATGCAGGACTCATTAGATCCATACAGAGTACTGCATCCAGATTGGAGCACAGTTTAATAAACTTGTTACTAAGCCACCAAGATGGTTGAAGTTTGGAGACCAGCCCTGTGAAGAGAGGCTGAGGGACCACACTTTGTCCAGCCCAAGGATGAGACATCTTCAGAGGAAGCTAAAAGCAGCCTGTCAGTATCTATGAAACAGCAAAGCTCTTCATAGTGGTGTCTGGTGAGAGGGCAACAGAGACTGGGCATCAATTGAAACAAGAGAAGGTCCAATCAGGTATGAAGATAAACTTTTCCTCGTCAGGACAAGCAGTGGGACACGCAGTGAGGTTGTGCAGGCACCATCCTCAGAAGTCTTCAAGACCTTGCTGGACAAAATCCCAAGCAACTTTGTTCTCAAAGCTAGTGGGCTTTGAACAGGAGGCCAAACTACAGACCTCCTTACATCTCTTCCAACCCACACCCTTCTGTGATTTCTTGTTGAAGCTGGTAAGGGAGACTTTATTACTTAAGTCATTCAGTACCTAGAAGCCCTGGTGCTGTCCTAGTGATATCAGGAACTTTCCAGTTCTGGTCAGTGGTCACACACCGAAGTCCAAAAAAACTTACAGCCTGATGAGATGATGAAGGCAAAACTTCACAGCAAAATATGTCTGATATACATAAGAGTCCCTTCCTCCCCCAGCGCTGCTGCACAGGAGCTCTCTTTGAGTGCAGTGTCTCATGCCACTCCCCATGTGCCCTCTGCCCAGCTCAGAGGCAGGTGGACCAAGTCCTGAGTGCTCCTGCCTCTTCCAGAAGAGCCAGGTTGTGGTTCCTCTTCTTCTTGTCTGCATCAACAAAGTGCATTAGCTATAAAAGCACAAGAAAGCGCAGTGCTGTAAACAGTAGTCCAGTTCATAATTATTATTTTATTGCTTTCTTGCGGACAAAATTTTTCAAGGATGTGGCTATAGTCTGTCCTAGAGGTGAGGCCATACCTGTCATGCAACTGGCATGACTGGACTTATTCTTAATTTAAACTCATACTACATTTAACAGAGTACATGAAAAAGTGAAATTTCTGCTTATATTGAAGGAAATCCCATATACAGTGCGTTACATAGTGTTCCACATTGAGTGGTCTTACAATATCCGTTCACAGGGGTTTTAAACTCTACTTGAACACATTCAGTTCACTGAGACATATGCAGAAGGAGGCATTTATACAGTGAGTTGATCTGGTTTCCTACAATGCCATTTGGAGGTGATTTCCCTGGAATCCACCTAGGAAAAAAATACAGAGAACTGTCCCAGAAAAAAATAGGGAGAGCTATTGATCCCTCAGTGCCAGCATAAGAGCTCAAAGCTATGCCAGAAAGGTTAACATGAAGTAATCCTTTTTCTTCCTTGTTTCCCATCAGAGTAGTTTTTTATGTAGTGGGTTGACTCTGGCTGGGTGCCAGGCACCCATCTAAGCTGCTCTATCACTCTGCTCGACAAGTGGAAAGTGGAGAGAAAATATAACAAAATGTTCATAAACGGAGATAAAGACCAGGAGAGATCACTCACCAAATACCATCATGGGCAAAACAGAACGAACTTGGAGATATTAATTGAATTTATTATCGGAGCAGGATAATGAGAAGTAAAATAAATCTTAAAAACACCTTCCTCCCACCCTGTCCTCCTTCACAGGCTCTACCTCCTCACCCCTCGCACTGCAGGGAGAGGGGGAATGAAGGTTAAGGTCAGTTCATGGCATGTTGTTTCTGCCACTGCTCAGGGAGAAGAGTCCTTCCCCTGCTCCAGCACGGAGTCCCTCCCACAGGAGACAGTCCTCCATGCCTTGTAGTATTCTGGTCCCTCTGATGACAACTACTCAAGGTTTAAGTGAGTTATAGCAATGGCTGTGCTTTTAAAATGGAGCAGAATATAGCTGGAATAAGAGAGCTCCCCTTTCTGATCAACATAGAGGGAGGAGAGAAGCTAACTTTAACTCCTCCCTTCTGAATTTGTCTTTAGAGAGTTAAGGGATGTGTGTATGATAAAGAAGGCTACCTCCTTTTTTTTTTTCCTCACTCGTACTGCAAACTTTATACTAACATAATACTCTGTTAAATGATGGGAATAAAAAGGACTCTTAGGAAACTAAGTCAAGTTTTATACATTTGAAAAGGCTTTTGTCATCATAAATCAATTCTTAATGCTGCCTTTACAACTAGTGCAAGGTACCTTTGGTGTGGTGAGCTCTTGCAGGCTGGGTATACAAGCAAGCACAGCTGGAGCACACAGCGCTGTGATAACATCTGGAATTTGTAACAGTGGGTATCTTGGTGAGGAGGTTTCCAAGTCTATCAGAAGATAAATTGCCTTGCATAGCCTCAGGGTTTTGGAGAACAAAATATTCCTATAAGGGTAACACCTCCACTCCTCGACTGCGAGAAGCAGAGTTTCTTGCACAGTAAAGAACTGAATCTTTATTTTCCCTGGTTGTTATCAAAGTAGTTGTGGTATGATCCACAAATTGAACATGAAATGACAGGTCTGCTTGCAAAAATGAATGCAAAGTGAGTTATTTGGCACTCTTTTTTATATATTAGACCCAATTACCCATTTTCCTCCACAGCCTATTATACACCATAGAAGTTCAGCATAAGGGAGATGTGCATGAAAATCTGTTTTTAAACTCCCACCTTTCTCCATTAAGTTGGTAAAGATACTTGGAACCTTTATAACTGCTCTGATCTGGTATTCCTCTTACAAGTTACAAGTTTATTTTAATTATGGTGGTAACATTTTAATAAGGCTATCAGTGCCCGAGGCCAGTGCCATAACCCAGTTATTTGACATGTTGGGATGACAAACATCTGTTATGATGTGCAACCTTGCTAATGGAATATTCACTCTAATGAGGGGAACCCTGGGTGTCTACAGGGCTACTGTAGCAGCTCCCATTTGACCCTTCACTCCCATTTCTAAGAAGGAGTCAATGAAATCATGGTGCTCCTTATCCCCTTGGGTTTGAAGACACCTGGGTGAAGCAAGTGTAAAGATCCCTTGAGAGCTTTCACTGTCCCACTTCTCACCTTGTATTGCACGTGGCTGAGCAGCTCTGTGGTATCTAACAGGAATTATCATGTTTTATTAAAATAATTCATCCTCACAAATGAATGCACTTTGCATACATGTCATGTGACTGAAAAGATTTTTGTCCCTTTACTAAAGAATAGCTTGTCATAAATTGCCCTGTATTGCTCTCAGCACTATGAAGTATCTTGCTATATGTTAACTTCCCAAGCTCCAGCAAATGTCACCAGGTGTTGATGAAACAGAACGGTGAAGGAAGCCTTTAAAGGAACCAAAATATTGTAACAATAAATATTTGACCTTGTACTGTCACTGTTGGGGTGCTCTATTTGCAGCAATACGAAATCACGAGCTGTGTAGAAACATTGGGTGCATGCTCTGTGGGTCATGGGGGGACCATGCTGGGAAAAGAATGTCACGTGCTGATCTCCTCCACCTGAAGCAGAACAGTGAGGCATCCTGAAACTTTTTGTCTGAGCAGTCAGTCAGGTTTGACAAGGCTGACACATCCCTTACCACACCCTCTGCTTTTGCATGGTATAGAAGGAATTGTGCAGCCTTAAGATGCATTACCTCCTGATGAATTCAAAGATTTATATTTTTTTTTAACCCTACCAAAGACTGAGATCATAATATTCCAGAGACTGTCTGAAATGAGTGCATTGGGTGTCCAGGGACCTGGAAACGGCAGCTTTTGGCAGGCAATTCTGGGCTTGACTAGGACTTCACACAGGCTCACAGTGAGCACCTTGTATCAGTCATTTCCTACCCTCTCCAAACCCTCCAAACACTCCCTGTGGCACATCTACATTTTAAAGTGGGTTTTGCTGCAGGGCACTCTAAATCTGCCCATAATTAGGCACCATTTGAGTGCATTTAAGATATATCTTTCCCATGACAGGGATATAGCTGAATAAGATGTCTGAGCCCTCTCAGTTTGTTATTAATGACATTACAGACCACATCTGCACTTGCTAGAGAGGTGTTCCTACTGGCACCAACCTCTCCTCACATGCATAGAAGAGCTCGGACTGTGGATTCGGGAGTGTTAACTGTCAATTTTCTGTGGAGAGTTCCGCCTGAGTGAAGTGAGGAAGTGGAAATTCCCAGGACTGGCATTCACATCATCACAAACATGGGCTTTCTGAACAGTGCCACTAAGCCTGGGAAGCAACAGCTTCCCAGGCAGCTCTTGCACAGGAGTTCTGGTGAACAGCAAGCACCTTGCAAAGACACATAGCAGATTAGTGACTTGCACGTGCAAACTTGTCCTTACCGCCCAAAACTGTAGGAGTTGGGAACACAGGAGTCACATGCTGGTTTACCTGGATGACTCGATCTGTTTGGAAGGCCAGACCTGTTTTTTCACAAGCTACAATAATGGAAATCAACTACCAAGTCATACTCAGATCTGTACTTTGAATGTCAGATGTCACTGATTATAAATACATTTCAGCTATTTGAAATTTATTTGGTTCCTATCCAGGAATGGAGGGCATTAAATAGAAGACGCCATTAAATGAGCTCAGAAGAGGGCATGTGAAATAGGAGGGGCTGGCAACTACTGTCAAAAGCTATGAATTAACAAGCCATTGAGGGGAATTTCAGTGTGCCCTTGGGAATTCAGTTCTTGAGATAAAATATAGATGGTTCCCTAATACAGACAGGGACGAACACAGCATGTTAAGTTCAGCTCAGGTAGTGTCCAGAATAGTTAAAGACCCATTATTCAGCAGCCTAAGCCTAAAATAGAGCTTTTGGGTACACCATTTGTGGTTGGGAAGGAGCCTTTTATGAAAACTAAAGAGATGTGCCAAGCACTAGTATTATGTATAAAGGAACTTCTCTCTGTTTACTGAAGTGGTTGTCAGGTGCAGACACTTTGCCTGTTTGGAACTGCTTTCTCCTAATATCTTCATAGTCTCTGCAAGGGAAGAAAGTTAGGGAACAGGGCTACAGCACAGACCTTGGCTCTGGCTTGGGTTAAGGTGCCTGGAGGGAATATTACGTGTTCTCTAGACTAACTCGTTTAAAGAGGGTCTCCTAAGACCCACACAATTTTAATAGATCCTTACCTTAGGAGACAGAACTCTGCTAAGGGAGATGAACTATAAACTCAAAATGACTACATTTCATTCTCTCCTTCCTTGGGAGGAAAATCATACAATCATGTTCTGGTTTGGGTTGACTAGATCAGCTAGTTCCAACCCCACTGCCATGGAGAGGGATACCTTATGCTATGAAACTGCAGCTTGCAGTTTCCTGGATATTTGCACTCAAAAACTCTTCGATGTCAAAGAAACTCAGGGAATTTAGGATGTGGCCTTAGGTATGTCAAGACTGGGTCTTTCCAGAAATAGTGGAGAAATATTTAAGCAAATCATCCACTTATGACACTGACATTTTCATGCATTTGGATGAGTTTTAAACAATATCTATGTGACTTGACCCTACTTCAAGATAACTGAGTCCACCTAGGGTAAGCACCCAGGAAATACCCACTGTTTCAGCAAATTTAATTATTTATATTTATTTCTTTAATTTCTCTGTCTATGAAAACACTTAAGATAGGAGCACTGTGCTGTTTTCAGTATCAGTTCAGTCTTAGCTTCTCCTCTACATTTCAGTGGGGCTAATTGTGCACGTAGGACCACCAGAATCCACTTGCTGTTAAAGTTCACTTTTCTGTGTCTGGGTAACAGTGAATCATCCAGGCCTCTGGGTGTATCACACACATGCTGTCTCTATCACAGATAATGGCATGTCTCACTGAGCTGGCACACCAGTCCAAGCTGAAAGGTGGGGCTGACTGGAGGTGGTGCTAAAACTTAGCAAGAACCTCAAATCAGCGTAATATGTTTGGATTTCTAAATACACATAAATATAAATGGACAGCTTTTTAAGGGACTTGTTGAAAAAAAAAGCTTTGTGTTTGTATGCCTAAATACAAATGCCTAGCTTGGTACACCACCACTCACAAAATCTGAGTTCTATACATACTGGTGGTACTAATTTAGAGATTCGTATTTACATTTCAAAAAGTTGGAGTGGAGTATCAAGGCACAAAGTTCAAGTTTCCTTCATTCAGCATGTCTTTCCTATTCCACATCTGTTTTCTACCTTTTTTTCTTCCCTCTTTACAGCCTTAAGCCTCTGTATTTGTTTTTCTTAGTCATCCTGACTGTTTTTGTATTCTGCTCCCTGATGACTTTGAAATGTAATGTCAAATCATCAAATTGTGCAGATGTAATCTGTATTCAAAACAGCATCCCAAATCCACATATATACACAATATATATGCATGTGTGTGTATATATCTATGCAGTCATATATAATGATTCATGTTATATATAATACTGCACATATATTACAGTATAGAAGTCACTGTATGACTTCACATATAATAGCCAACCTGCATTCTGCCTCTCTGTAGCACTCTGTACAGCTCCGGGCGGTGCCATCAGGATGCCTTTCAGGGCCAGGCAACCCCACGTTTGCCTGGAGGAGCTCTTATGCCTCCACTATGCTACACTTTGCCCATCACCTCCAGCAACAGGTCAGGTTCTCACGTAATCTGTACGGTGGTGCTCCCACAGAGTCCCAGCAGTTTCAGTGGCACTGGGGAGAACTGCTCTCATTCAGTTTTCTCTTGAATAATTTAGAAAGTCTTGTCCTTTGATATGTTTATGTAGTTGCTACCTATTGTCTCGTGGCCTATCACCTGGGTTTAAAATACCAGGAAAACAATCAGTGCAGAAAAGACAGACAAGGGCCCAAGAATTTATACGTGATATGGGCTTCTGGTGATCTCACATAAGTTTAAAAAACTTCCAGCACATATGTTGTCTCAGAGCATCAGGCGACTGATATGGCTGGCTCCTGTACTGCACATTGGGATGAAAGCCTCAGGATTATTTCAGAAAAGCTTGACAGGGTTATTCATGAGTGACTGCTACTTCTTAAAATCTGTCCGTCTTTGTTTTCTAACACCACGGACAAGTGACCAGACGAGCTCAGGGAGTGCCACTGAGAGTAAAGAAATAGTTCCCAGTCAATCCGTGAGACTTACCCAGTGGTCAACGGCTGGTAACAAAGGCACCACTGGGCATCCTACAGCAAACTACCTTTGCCAACACCCTGTACACACACAAATGTGTTAAAATTACTTTGTCTCCTAGAATCTGGCTTATTTATACTTTTTTTTTAATAGCAAAGCATAACTTTCAGAGCACCAGAAGACAGGAAAAATGAAAAACCTAGGGGAAAAGTCACTTTGAATGCCCGTTTCTGAATATCCTTTCTCACGCACAAATGCAGTCAGTGCATGGCACTACTCCAACATTTCATGCGCTGGTGCACAAGTTTCAGTGCCATTTCAGAAATACACTGGGCTTGGAGTGCCCAAAGCTCTTGTGAATGCGGGACCCTATGTATTTTGGAATTGATGAAACATGCACACTGTTTTCCCAACGAGAATCAACACCCTGTGATCCGAAGGGGAGAGGGCAGCTGCCAGCAGACCAGACCCATCCTGGACGTAATGGTGCCGATTTAACCTGCGCTGCCTTGTCCAAGTGCCGGTTGCTTTCCAGAGTGGCACAAGGGTGTTTGGTGCCTAGGGCATCCCGGCCCCGTCCATCTGTCCCGCAGCGTCCCAGGTCCTCGGGTGAGCCGCCCCACGACCCGGGGCCTCGGCCACAGCCACAGGGCAAGGGCAAACCAGTAGGCACGGTACAGGTCGGGAGGCAGTTTCCAATGGGCTCCAACCCCCATTGGCAAATCACGAGGGCAGCCACACGCACCGAGGAAGGTGGACACCCCGGTGCGATGGTGAGAGAGGACTCGTGGTGCCCGGGCGGCCACCGGGGAGCGACACCACCGCCGGGCGCGGCGGGGCGGGGGCCAAGGCCGCGGAGAATCCCGAGGCGGCCGCCGAGGAGGCGAGGAGGCGCGGAGGACGCAGGCGAGGCGGCGGCCCCACGCCCAGGAGCGCCGCTTAAAACCTCCACGAAAGGTGTGGCCTCGCCTTTCCTCTGCCGGCGGGGAGGGGACGAGACGGGACCTCCGCTCTTGTCGCCGCCGCCGCCGCCGCCGCCAGCAGCCTCCGCCGCCCTCCCGGCACCGCACAGCGCTTCGCGGCGCCCCTGCCCAGGGCTCACCTGCGGCCCGCCCCGACCCCCGGCTCTTCTCGGCCCTTCCCCGGCCCTCGGTGGACTGTGAGGAAGCGGCGGCACCGCGGCGGGCGCTCCCGGCGGTGAATGCCTTTCCCCCCGTCGAGTCTGGGTCAGTCTCTCCGTGGCTTTGCCCCTCGCCCCCGCTCTCCCCGGGCGGCTCCCCCGCTGCCATGAGCATCAACGGCGGGTCGCACCCGCGCATCAACACCCTGGGCCGGATGGCGCGGGCAGAGTCGGGCACCGACCTCCGCTACGAGATGAGCTCCCATGTGGTGGGGGGCGGCGGCGGCGGCGGCGGCACCCACACCCACAAGACCTACTACTACCAGAAGACCTACGGGGGGGACTACGCCTCCGACGGATACGGGTAGGTGCGGGTCCAGCCGACCCCCGGCCCCGCTCCCTCGGGATCGCCTTCTGAGAGCTGCCGTCAGCCTGCTCGCGGTTTGATTTCCTAGGTGTGCAAGCTTGCAGGTCTCTTTTTCTCTTCCTCCCTGAGGAGCCTTTCTTACTTCTAAAAGGCAAGCGAAGAACTTACTGAAAAAAAACCCCACAAACAAAACACTTTTGGCGGTGACTCTCCTTGAAGAGAGTAACAGGATTGAAAAGCAATGTCGTCCCTTTGCACTCAGAGCTGTAAGTGGGTCTGTGCTGGCTGTACTGACCCAACAGTTCTCTGCTGATAAACCTCGGCTTTGCTCAGTGATGTAAAACAAAGCTACACTGAGGTGAATTGCTTTATACCCCATACACCCAGGCTCTGCTCTCACTGTCCCCCCCAGTAGTTGCAATAACTAGGACTATAAAACCATTTTAACTAGTGGGAATTGTTATCTTGTTCATTTCTGAGTTTGTTTCCAGCTTGTTTAAGGCTTGGGAGTTTTAAGTCATGATCTTTTATAGAGCGATCCCTGACATTTAGTGCCAGGGAGCAAAGATGTGTAACAAGCAACCTCGGTCTGCTTTCCTCCCCTCTACCTTTCTAACTTGCTACTTGCCCTGTTGCTGCAGGCACAGTCAAGCTCTTGTAGGCAGGATGCAGGCTGTGAATCCTGGCTTGGAGAATGCCTGCACTTGTGGATGCAGCTGTACCATCAATCTGTGCATGTCACGTCTGGCAAGGACTTTTTGGAGCAGAGTGGTCCTGTGAGTGTATGAAAAATAAGTGCAGTGGTCGTGAAGACTTCTCCTTTAATCTCCTTAGCTGGGTGTTCACAGGACTGAAAAGCAGGCAGCAGTTACAGTCACTGAAGGAAAGAGCAGTTGTATGATACAGCACCGATACAAACCACTGCTCGTGATTACAGGTTTATATGCATGGAATGGCTGCACTAAACCTGTTGGTCTAATTATTGATGCCACTGATTTAGGAATTGATGCTGTAGAGATTATCCTAGAGAGCACAGAGTGCTCTGCTTAGGTATGTCAGACCTGTTGCTAGAGGACTACTGAATGAATGACAAAACTTGCATTCTACATATTTTTTATTTATTACTTTGCCTGGTTTTTAGTTTTTGCTCTTTGTCTGACTTCCGGTTTGGGGTATGTGCAGGTAAGTTAGTTACGATGAATTGCAGCTAGAGCACATGTAGTTACCAATACAGTAGTATGAGAATACCTATTTATTGCTATGTAATTAGAAAAATTCAGTACTTTACTATTGGAGAGTACACATACTTGGACTCCAAAACACTGTTGGTGCCTTGCATTTGTGAGGATTTGTTTTGCTAGTGGTGCTTCATGGCAAATACCTTTACTGTTTACAAGACACATGCAAGTAATGAAAAATGAATGGCAGTGCATATTACTTCCTGGCCGTTCTCTTTTTCCACACTTTGGTCCACTAGAGTGACTTCCCTATCACTCCTGACTTGTGCTAGAGGAGGAATATCTCCCTTTAATTTATTATTCTCTGGCTTTTGTTACGTATTTTTAACCAGTCTATAGTTGGTAAGGCTTTTCTTTCTGTAGTGTTCAATTATGGTGTAGCAAGAGTGGAAAGGACAGACCTGATCAAAAGGTTAACAACCTTATATCAACATCCTTTCGTTTACTCTTTATAACATAATATTCCTGTCTCCTTTTTGGGAAGGCATTTCTGGCAAGGAGGTTGCAAAAGTTTGTTTTTAGTCGGGGCTGATTTGAGTTAAAATGTGTCCCAAAATACAAAACAAGGGGTTTGTTGCCAGTTAATGAAAAAGTCAGTTATGCCTGATCTTGCACATGTGTTATGTGCCAAAAATCCACTAATTCTTGTGTATGTTGTGCTATCAGGATCAGGGACATCATCTGTGGAATTGGTTTTAATAATTGCATTTAGCCTGACATCTGCAGTTGCCAAAGTTTAGTGGTATCTACTGAACTCAGAAAACTGAGGCTTCTTTTTCCAACTGGGAAGACCCCTCTACCCTAACTTTTAAATGCAGAAGGGTTAAAGTTAGGGTCTAGCCTTGTAACTTTTGGGGCGTATTCTGCCAAACAAGTCTGTGCTGAGTATTACATTACTCACAGAGCAATATGAGACTCTCCCTACCCTTAGGGCTCAGCAAGGTGCTTTTACAACATTCCCGGTTTCTTCTGGCTTGGGAACTCAGGATGAGCTTGGCCCAGAGTACAGATACTCAGCTTGACAGTGAGTCACATGCTGCTAAACTGCCAATTCATCAGTCAAATATTTATCAATGCCTTTGCTATGGAGATAGAAAATCTGATAAACTATGAGAGAAAGGAAAAAAATGCAAAGTTGTGCAGTTTTATTTGTCATTGCTGAGGTTATGGAAAAAAATAGCCTAGGATTCATGGTCACTGAATGATATGAACATAATTTAATTTACATAGTTCTGCTTAAGGATTAATGTAACTTCTGTGCTTCAAGTTAAAAAAAGGAATTAGAAATTCACATCCCATGCCCTGACATTACCTTCAGGAACTGACAGACACAGTAAACTTGGAGCAAACTGACTCAAAGCTACATTTTTGCCATTCTCATCAGTCTCACAGGGATCTGAAGAGTCCTGACTAAGCTGAGTGGTGGTAGAGCTGGCATGGCAACTTCCCCTTTGAGCTCCTCAGACAGACAGGGAGGAATGTGTCTGAATTGCTGCTGAATACCTGCCATGCTGGCAAAGCCTGCAGCTGCGCTCTGGTTTCTGTGACAGCTGGTGACAGTGCCACGCCATGAGGAGAAAGTCAGGTTGTACCTTTCCCAGCTCACTGTTCTGTGTGAGATTTAAAGCTCGGTACCTTTGCAGGTATGAAAGCCTCTGTCTGGCAAAGCGGCTTTGCTGTGTTTTGAGCATCTGCTCCCCAGCAGAGGTGTATTTCCGTGGTCAAGGCTAGACCCAGCATTTGGCACCTTTCTCTCCCAGAGCTGGAGGTGGGAGAGGCAGCACGTCTGCAGCCTGCTGCACTGAGCAGGTGTGACCTGTAGAACAGTTCTGTTGCTCCTGGTGATTCATACCAGTGCGAAAAACCATGAGGATTTTCTGTGAATAGGTGTGGCAAGATCCCTTGTGAAACTCTGAACCCTGCATGCCATGAGGGCACTAAGCCTCAGGGGTCTTAATAATTCAGTAATTCACTAGTGACTCTTAAATTTTTGCACCTTTCTAATGGTATTTAGAGCCTTATTGTGCCAGATGCAGATGTCTTTTGAAGTTTCCTGCCATCATGCCTTAGTCTATGTGCATACTTGGCAGATGGGACTAGTTTGGCAAGGCCATGGTGTGCCAAAACTGGTCCTGGTTAGACCGGAGACATGTGGGGAGAACCCAGTTATGAAACTCTTGATGATTTGACACTTGTATTCAACTTCTGTTAGGTGGGAGGGGGAAAGATGGGTTATAATATTTTAATTTTGGTTTGTATTCTTACGGATATTGTGATTCACCACCTTTAGCCAGCATATCCAGTGCATTTTCTGGGGCATCCACACCCAACTGGCAGGTGGTGGTGCATGGGTGGTGGTTTAGTCCAGTGGTATGTGCACGCTGTGTGCTGGGAATGGAGATTCCAGTTCAGGTTTTTCTTCTGACTTGCCTACCCTGGGCATACCAGGTAATCCCTTGATGAATCTATTGCTTGTTCAAACAAGTTTGTGTGGAGTGGGGGGAAGTGTGAAGAAAAAGAAGTGCTATTCTTTTGCTCTCACGGAGTGTATGGGAATCACTGAATACTCTGGTTCTGCTCAAAGACTTTTTTTAAAAGCTTCCTTCACTTTTTGAATGAATTAAAAAAAAAAAAGCTTTGAATTTTCAAAAGGCTAAAAGTTTTGTGGAGGAATTGGAAAATATAACAAGGATTATTCTAATTTGTTTCAAAGAGTATCTTTGAGACAAGAGCATCCTCTTTGTGTTTCCAAAGCTTTAAGGAACTGTGAAGCTGCTGGAATGCCCCTCAGAACAGCTGGATGTGCTTCTGTGTCTCCTCCACCCTGCCTCTCTAGACAAAAGCTGTACCCCTGCCCACTCTCCCTGGATAACCCAGTGGCCTCTTCATGTGTACTAACAAAGGCAGAAACCAGAGCAGCCTCCACATTGCAGGCATTTATGCTAGGGGTGTGCAGGTTTTCTGCATCAGGAGGCAAATGAGAAAGCAGAAGGTAGCAGACTTTATTCTTGGCACTTCGTGTTCTGCAGTAATGACATCAGGTCCTATACGGGGCCTGTGAGGGTCCAAGCTGAGTGTTTAGAGAAGATATTTGATTTGGTCAAAATATATCACTTCGGAAGTTTTTTCACTGCTTGAATAAGCCAGTGGCAGCAGTACTCAGCCCTGCTGTGTTCTAGGGATGTGGGCACCACTGGGTTTGCCATGTCTGTCTCAACTCTCCTAACTCATCCTATGGCCTTGAGCATGTTTCTCAGTCTCATTTATGAAAAGCAGGAATAGTTGCTTCTTGTTTTGGTACAGCTTGGGGTCTTGTGAGGATCACTGGTACTGCTCAACAGTTAAACGCAGTCCGAGTTCAGAAGTAGAGGATTCAACTAAATTCAAGTAAAGTCCTGGCTGAGTTTAGCTCTGATGGGGTATGTTCCAGCAAGGATGTGTTGCTGAGCTACTATCCTACCCAAATCCCTGTGGCAGCAGAGGTTGGGCTGTCCTCTCATTTCTCTGGGAGAGTAGGAGTGTAGTATAACAAGGGAGCAACGTGTTCTGCCTTGACATGCATGGAACAAGGTGGCTCCTGTACAGAATGACAACATGAGGATGCTATGCCTTTCCTAGGGTAGAGAGGGACAGGGCTACATTTTAAGATCCCAAATACAAGAAACTCGTCTGTGTTTTGAAGTGTTTTCATAATTTTAAAACAAAGAAGCTATCCTCTTTTTGTTTTCCTTTGTTCCTTTTAATAATTAGTGACTATTAAGACTAAGTTATTTTAATAAAGAACTCTGCTTAATAGTATCTTTTTGAAATTCATGAGTTGCCTTCCAAGTAAGTGTCGTAGTTTAAAATGTTGAGTTGTAGGAACAAAAAGGTAGCTGAGGTCTGAAGCAGTCCGGGCTGTTTCACTCAGCACTGTTCTGCAGCGTTTATAGAACCAAAGGAGCACAGAAAATAGATTATTGCAAATGTATATATTTATTAGTAGGAGAGACTCTGCACTCGTTTGTTATGAGTCCTGCTAAAAGACCAACCTCCAATTCTTTCTCACTCTGCTAGAATGGTTGATAATGCTGTATTTACAGGGGTGTAGTAAGACAAATGAAAAATCTGTTCATATTTTCACTGCATAGTGTGCCTACAGTGTCTGATACAGCAGTATCCTATTCATAGGTTCAAGCTTTAAATGCTGCCAGGGTTAGATCAAATTGCCATGGCAGCAATAGTATGTCCTAGCGTAGTTGTTGGAATGACCAAACATTACTTTAAACTCATTCAGTTTCATGTAAACAAAATCAGATAAAGCAAGAAGAACACTGACAAAATACCATGTAAAGTAATCCACTTAATGTGTATTCTGTGAGGATTGTTGGGATCCTACATCTTCCTGAGGGACACAAGTATATTTTTATATAGCACGTAGGTTATATGGTTTTACTTTAAAAATCCAGCTTTGTGCTCTGTACCATGTGTTATGATGCCAGCCAGCATGTTCAGCGTTTACCTCAGTTTCTTTGGTCCAGTATTTTTTGTGCTGGATATGGTTTTCCTTTGGCTGCCTGTTTCCTACCGCCTCAAGGTTGGATGTCGTATTGTTCTGCATTGGAATTTCTGCTTTGATCTACTCATCCACATTAGAGGCCTGTTGGATTCATTAAGAGGCATATTATACTGAGGGCCTTTGAAACTAATCATGAAATACTTTCTTGTCACAGGGTGAAAAGTATTGAATATGAGTCTATAGGAGATTGTGCTAGTGCCATCTGATCTGTCAACCTGTCTATGTTGAGTTATTGTCTTGCTAAGTATTTTTGTTTTTTGAATTCGGATATTGAGTATATTTGAACAGATAAATCTTCTTCAGATTTGAAGTCTTTGAGTCCTGTTGACTTGGTGGAGCTATGCTGTCACTCAGCATCATCTCCTATAGTGGCATCTGCTGTCTCTGGGTGTGCCTCGTAAAGCCATTTAGCTCCATTTGGTCCTTTGACAGATTTGAAAGCTGCTGCCTCTAACAGGACACTTATCTTTTTGCCTGTTATCATAGGGTTGTTATCTGCATTTTAACTAGCAAAACCTAGTTAGTTTTTTAACAACAAAACTAACATCCGGGGTATTAAAAGCAGCATTGATAAAATAGTGTGCTCTTTCCTGGTTTCAATTTGTATAACTCCAACTTTTGCTGTTATTTTGGTTATATCTTTGTCTACTGGTTTGGAGAATCTTAAGTACATGCTGCTTGCTTCTTGTGAAGGTCCCTGTGAACTGTAAACACGCAACTCGTAGATTTTTTTTGAAGCTCTAATTAGGGTGTGCTTAAGCCTCCCACTTCAAGGCATCTTTATTAAACCCTCTTCAGTTTTCCAACACTTTATTATTTGGACAATAATTCTGGATGGGGTCTTCAAGTATCACTGGGATGAACACAAAATACTTATAATTCTACTTTTTCTATATTTTAATTTGTTTTAGTAGTTTTTTTGAAAACAGCTTTTCTTCACAATTTCTTACCATGTTGACTATGATAGCCATTGTTTAGACCTCCTCTCATTGTAAACCGAAGTAATGCCTTTGAGGTTAGTGAAGATAAATGAAGCCACTGGAGATATACTGATTCATTAGAATGTAAATCTGGTCACCATCTATAGTTCTTTTGGCTTTAATGGATGCCTGGCATTTGTAGCTGCCAGGACATGACTGCAAAAGGGATTGAATAAAAAATATTCTTCTGATGTTCTAAAAAGAGAAAATTGCTTGGAAGGTTCCTCTCTCTTATTATGTTTCATTCATGAGAATAATTGCAGGTGTAATTAAATGTAGATTTCAGATGCAGTCACATACTTTTAGATCTAAACACATCAGTGGTGCCTAAGGAGAAGGAATGATTTAAAAAAGGAAGCTGACGGAAAGCCTGGCACAACATCAGATCCCTATGTTGTTTTTTGTAATTGTTTTCTTTAAGCTGTTTCCAAGGTACACAGTGGTGCATAGCACAGTGGGGCGCAGCATTTATGCAGCCAAAGGATCACAGGACAAGCCGGGGGGTGCACATGTATGGCTTATTTTATGTCATCCAGTGATTCTCCAGTCTTGTTTCTACACTTTTGAGGGTCTGTTCACTGGTATTGGGGGAAGCTGCTGAAAAGTTGGGCAAACCCTTTCCATTTGTTCAAGACGAGCTGATAGAACAGAAGGCTGCTGATGCACCAGCTGCACATGCTGCAGAAGAGCTCTTAGAATTACACTGTTGAATGTTTCTCACCACTGCAGTGATTTTCCCAAGGACAGTTCTGCTGAGTTTTTTACATTGTCACAATTCCTTTTGTCAAGGATGGTCGGAGTCTGTTGAAGTCAGTGGAAAGATCTCTATTGAATCTAGATTTCTTGCTGGCTCTGAGTTGGACAGGTTCCCACCAACAGTCTTTTTGACATTAGTGTTGTATGGAATGTTGGGCTCTTCACTGATTTGCAATGGAAAAGATTATCTACTGTGAGCACACGAGTTGGAAAACTAGACAAGGCTTGGAAGCACCTTAGTTCCATACAATCTGTTAGTAGTGGTTTTAGGTTTGGGAGCCGCCTGGGCTTGTTAGAGAGGTCTGATCCCATCAGCAAGGAATGATTCCTCACTTGAAGCACCTCACCGCTGTTCAGCTAGCAGTGGCTCATTTTGGTGGCTGAATCCCAACAACCTTCTGGCAGTATGGATGCAGCAGATTATGTGCAAGACAACAATAAGGATGCCATTACCTGCCTTGGCCTTTTCCCCCACTAGAGTTTTCAGTGCTGAGAGTTTTACTTGGAACCTCCAAACTCACACTTTATGTATCTGTAAGAAAGCATGTACTCTGACTCCAGGCCCTACAGCTATTTTTGTAATAGCTTGCAATTCCTTCTTGAGACACTGCACTAGCTTTCTGCACTGCTGCTGGTAAAAAGGCCCTTCATATGCTTGAATGGACTTGCTTGTGTAGCCAAGGATCCTGCTTTCCTTTTATGCCCTGACTTTTGGTGGCTGGTGTGATAACATTTACAATTACATCACACAACTCTATGCTCTAGGTATTGACTTTAACAAAGATTGTGAATAATTCATTCTCACTGTAATGCTGCCAAAGTTTTGTCTATCAAAGCTACAAATACCTGTGCTGGAAGAAAAACTTCCTCCTTTCTGGCATGCCAGTTTCCATGTTCTACTCTATCCTGTGGCAAAGTCAGTCCATGCCAGCTGTTGCAGAATTATAAAGTGGCTCTGCCATTGTGGAATTGTCATTCATACTTCACAGTGCAGTTAGATAGGAGGGCCAGATAGTGTGTGTGTGTGTGTCTCTGTGAACCTAAATGAGGTGGATTATTCCATTAACTTCCCTTAACTGTTCCAAATTTGTGTTTCTTGTATTTCTTCAAAATGTGTGATTCATGTGTATTTATTTCGTCATCTTCTTCTCCCCCACAACAGTCAGAATGGGACCTGTACAGTGTCCAGACGCCAGAACACCATCCAGGAGCTTTTGCAAAACTGTTCCGATTGCCTGATGAGAGCTGAGCTCATAGTACAACCCGTGAGTGCTTCTCGTTGTTCTTATCAAAAGTGATCATGAATGTTACAGGGAGTGAATGCTGTGTTGTTATCTGGACTCACAGGCTCTGCTTCTTCATCTCCTTTCTCCCCTTTCAGCTGTTTTTGTGAAGCAAAAATAGGGAGTGTAATGGCATACCTCCTTCCTAGATCTCTTTCTTCCCTCTGTACTCTCTTCAGTAAAACTGATTGAAATGCATCTGGTTAAGAAAAGGGGGACTTCTTGATTTTTAGGAAAACCAAACCCATCCTCAAACAGATTGTACTGCATGCTGTTTTTCAGTTTTAGGTTAGGACCACTGTCAGCATAAACAGCTGTTGCTAATATTATGACTCTTTCAGTGTGTCCTATAGAATATCGTCATCATTTTCTGGGCCATAATGAACTTGAACCACCATAGGAAATACCTTCATTATCTTTATTTCATTTTTCCAGATGATTCCTAAAGAAATATATGAAACTAGATTAAAATGTTCTTGACTGTTTTAGCTCAAATGCATACAGATGATCTTTGCAGTACAGTACCCTGGTACAAACCCGTAGTGCCTGGGGGTGGGTTACTCATTGATGCTAGATTCAGTCCTGGCAAACCTGGGATGTCCTCTGTTCCTGCTGAAGTCAGAGGAGGTACGGGGTGGTGAGTGGACCCAGCTGCTGAGGCCACTGAGATCTGAAACCCCTTCACAGTTCTGGCAGTAAATGTGATTTAGTGCACACTTTTGGACCCTCTGCGGACAGAAAATTCTTTCAGGAATGAAATCAGTGGTTAGCCGTTCATTTCCTTTTCAGAGATACAGGACGTGAGAGAACATTTATATAAAAATCAGTGCCAGAGTAAATACTGCCTTTTGTTAAGGATTAGTATTATTCCAGTGAAGTTAAAAGAAAGACATGTTTAGTTCCAGCTGGGTGCCACAACATGCATTGCTTACTTTTTTCTTTCTTTTCTTGCTAAGGGACAAAGTAATGAGGTCCATAACATTTTATTTGCAAAATCAGGTCAAAGCCGGATTATGTTTTGTTCAGCATGGCTGTGTCAGTGTGGGGTGAGGTCAAAAAGTGATGTCTTCCTGATGGAAACACCATGACCATGCTAGTCCACTGGACTGAGAGGGTGCATGGAGAATTTGCCCAGATTTTGGGTGATAAGGTGGGATGCAAATGTGATGGGCCATGGAGCTGGAGCTGGGCAAACAGGGTGCAACCTGCATTTTTGTAGCAGTGGGAAGTCTTAGAACCTCAGTGAAACTTGTGAAAAATCAGGAGCAGTATCTGCCAACTCCCACAATGACAGTGTTTGCTTCTCATCTTCTAAACACAAAAGCATAGTGTCTTAAAAACTTAGCACACTGTGTGAAGCCTTGGCTCCATTGAAATAAACATCAGTCAAGATGTGCTGTTCTTTGTAGAAAGTTTTGGTTGATACTACATCTTAATAACTTTTATATTTTATTTTAATAAGGACTTTCCAGCAACTGCAGCTCCTTTGCTAATTTTATCTGACAGAAGGCCAACTAACAATCAGAGACCTGGCAGTTGAAACTTATCATGCTTCAAAAATAATCAGTCCTCATAACATCTCTTTTAAGACAACCAAGATGAATATTTAATTTTTTTAAAATTTTTTTTTTTGTTTGTTTGTTTATTTGGTTTTGTTTTAGGAATTGAAATATGGGGATGGTGTCCAGATTAGAGGGAACAGAGATCTGGAAGAGTGTTTTGCACAGGCAAATGACCAAATGGATATCCTGGATGGGCTGATCAGAGAGATGAGGCAGATGGGCCAGCCCTGTGACATGTATCAGAAGAGGTATTGTCAGGGAAAGGTTGGGGGCGGGAATGTGACTGATAAAAGTTTATGGTATCTCAAATGCTCACCTTCCATGGTGTTGCAGGATGTGATAGAAGTCAATAAGGTGGAACTACATCTGTTTGGGGCATGCTAACATGGAGAAGGGCCTTGCAGTAATGTATTTCTGATGCAAGCTCATGCCGTAGTTGTCTCCATGAAATTTTAGTTAGTACATTTTTTCCACAGCTTTTGCTTTCATCACTTCATTTTGAATACCTGGTGGTCCAGTAAGAGAGATAAATTACATGGTTTCCATGCTTTCCTCATAGACACTAAGCAGTTCCTTCCTTTTCAGGCTGCTTCAGCTTCAAGAGCAAATGCGTGCCCTGTACAAAGCCATCAGTGTTCCCCGTGCCAGGAGGGCCAGCTCCAAAGGTGGTGGTTGCTTCTCCTCTCAGAGTGGCTCAGGCTGGGATGAGTACACAAAACGTGTCACAAGTGAATGTCTAAACTGGATGAGGCAGCAGAAGGTAAATCTGTGCAAAACCCAGAGACAATGCTGAAACTTGGTGTTGTTAATGAATGTCACCTTATATGTAGTAATGTTTTGGGTGCGAGTAGAAAAGTAAAGATACTCATGAATGCTTGCATATTGTTCCGTGTTCCTCGTCCTCCCTCCCTCCCCATCTCCCCAGTACTTTATGTATAGTGAACTTCCACTGAAATACAAACATGAATTTGGGGTCTTCTTTTGCAGAGGAAAAAGCGTGGAAGTTAGATTTGAAACCTAAGTGAGACAGCTGTAAACATAACAAAAGGCATTGGAATATTTGTGTTAGAAATTGTTGTGCTCAGTATTGCCCTCCTTCCTTCCTTTCTTCCTTTCTTCCACAGATTTCCTTTGATTCATATTTGTTTTAACCCTTTACACAGGACCATCTTCACAGATTTAATCATTGTCCAGTGTTATATGATTTTTCTCCCCGTCTATCTGTCTTTATCACAGTGGGAGCCAGAAGGTAGAGCTGATTGCCACAGGATTAGACTTTCAGAAGTCAGTGCTGAAATACAGACAAAAGTGCTGAAGTTACTATCTGTTGCATTCCCAGAACAAATTTGCCTATGCATAGCTTCTAATTGTGCAACCTGGAGCAGAAAACATACGCTGAGAGCCCATAGTCTGTTTTTGTGCTGCTGAAGTAAAAGTTGTGTGTTTATGGTTGGAGAGCCCTTTCTGAGATATGGGTAGGGAGGATGGAACATGGCGGATGAAGTTTTACTTTGCAGACTCCTTGAAAATTGGAATTCTGTTATTATTTTTCTCTCTTTATTAAGTTGTTGCTTTGCGATTCTCTCATTATTATCTGCGCATGATGTTTGCCTGGGGGCTGTTATGCAAACCAGATGAGGAGGGGAGAGCTCTGTACAGTTCCAACACTTTTATGTGAACGCTAGTCATAGTCTAGTCTTTCAGTGTGGCATGTTTTAGAGAAAGAAGGGGAAGTAGAGATGCACCCCTTTTAGTGGTAATGTGTGTAAGCATTGTGCCTGGACAGCAACAGCAGATACGATTGCTCTACACATGCTGAGGGAGAGTAGGCTAATTGTCAGACCTGCCGTGGTTTGAGGAGTCATGTTGGACAGACACTGGGCACGCCTCCCGTGATGAAAGATGGTGAATGTGCTGCACCTCCCAAAGACGCCACATGACACCCTGCTCAGACACCCTGCGCTAAACACAGGGAGCATAAACAAGTGCTTTATAGCTGTGTTCCCACACAAAACCTCCTGTGAAAGTAAAAGGCTGTCTCTCTCTCTCTCTCTACTCCTCTCTCCCTCTCTCCCTCACTTCCTCTCTCTCTCTCTCTCTCTTTCTCTCTCTCTCTGTCTCTCCCTCTGTTTCTCTCTCCCTCCCCCTTTTTCAGTCCCTACAGGAAAGCTGAGGTGGGGGCAGTAAGCATTTACCTCACTGGGAAAATCTGTTTTGAGCTTGCCATCATGCCTCTTCTTTCCACCATGCCTTGCTGTATCCCAGTACATGCTCCCATTGAGACTAGGATAACGCTTCCCCTAGTAATGTGGTGAGATGTGGGGAAAACTTCTGAGCAGCTGAGGTTTTCTGCTGGTGTTTTTCTGGTTTTCTTTTTTTGTCTGGGTGGTTTGCTGATAGGAGAATCAGGTGGGAGGAGGGTTGGTCAAATTTCCAGTGCAGAATTAGGGAAAGCGCAGTGAAATTCAGCCTTTGTTCACGTACTGGCAGTCAGCCATGACTGCCAGTGTTGCTACAGTCTCTTTAGGTTGTTCAAATATAACTAGAAGGGTCAAAGTCCTGTAACTTGTAAATGGCTGAATGAAAAATGTTTTTTTTTCCTTGGACCATTTTCAACGCTGCCTTTGAACCCCCATGCTTGAGTGTGGTTCTGGCTTTATTGTTATCTGTTGACTCATAAAGATTTGACTCCAGACTGGTAATTTCCAAATTCAGCCCCAACCCAGGATTAAGGTACACGTTTCTTTACCGTGCACATGCACAGACAGGCATTCAGACAGAGTTGTAGTGTGTCTTTACAGCATAAAGGAGGATCTGGAGTTTGAGGAGCTGAATTGTGAATTCAGTGGATTCATATTTGGAAAAAATGAAAGAAAGAACTGCAGTCAGTTTTTGGGTTAGTAATTACGAATAGTATTACTGTTCTCCAAGGCTGTTTCTAGAGATTTTCACTTGGCACCCTACAATAAATGTTGTCAAGATGCAAGACAAACAAAATGTTATATAATAATTTCAGTTTATTTTCTGTTTTTTTTTTTTCTTTCATTTAGTTTGACTGGATTTAACTCAAGTTATTGGAGTTTACATGAGCAAATCTAAAATGGAAATATAATGTATTGGGCTGCAGAACTTAACTTATATTTTCACATGAATTGCATGAATAGCATTGTTTGATAGTCATAGTTTGTTTTCAGAGTGATAAGAGTGTAACTATACTGTAGAACATAAAAGAACAGTTTGATACAAAGAAAACAGATGAAAGTACACTACTCAGTGTGGTTCATCTAGTCTAATTATAAATAAATATTTTTCCTACTTTGTTTCTTCTGCTTTGGGAGCCTGTCACAGAGCTTAAGTGATGACAATTTAAAGAAATTGTAACCTCCTATTCTGAACTTTCCTTTGTTCAGTTTTACTGTCTAGTTTATAGTCATGTTTTCTTCAGTTCCATTCCTTTATGCTCCAGTTTGGGTAGTAATGTTGGAAATGAAAGTATAAATTCTTTCTCCTAGGCTGAAATGGAGCTAGTGAAGTGGGGGTTTGATGCAGCATCCATTGAGCAGCAAATAGGCGACCACAGGAGAACTCACAATGCCATTGGAGACTATCGTTGGCACTTGGACAAAGTCAAAACAGATCTGGTAATTACTGACTTCCCTTACACATTGCTTAGTCTAGATTTATATCATTGGTTTACTGGCGTTCCACTACAAAAAAGGAATATTGACTAGTTCATCCTCTCTTCAGAAAGCACTGGTGTCACTATAGCAACCACTTTCAACCCTAATTTCATGATAAATTTGTGTTTCACTTCTTTTCCCAGATTTTGAAATGAAAATTTAGTAGCTATTTAACTTTTTGTTGTTGAATACCAAGGCTGGCAAATAAATATTGCAACATTTTTTGTGAGAAGAATGACCAAGAATGATTATTCTCACTTGCTGTTTAGGTATGTTAAACAAGAAAGTGAAAGAATAAGGTGGGTGCTCAGATCCAGGCTTGAGTCATCAGGGTTTTTTTTCTGTGAAACAGGCACAAATTCTGGGCTAAGCTTAAAATTTATCTTAGGTGTTGGTTTTTTTTAACTTTTTTTCTCCTTCTGAGACTTCTGTTCCCCTCTGAATTTTGTGATTGGAAAAAAGAAGTCACTGAAAATGCAGTTAGCTTCCTCTGCTATCAGCCCAGCAGTTAGGGAGATGAGAGAAGAGGCTTACTTAATTTCCATTCATCTTTTCTCTAAACTGGGAGGAGAGAGTGTAGTCTAAAGAAAACACACTCTGTTCTGGAGCTCTGATCTCTCAACCAAGCTGAAGAGTGAAAGAGATGTTAGTCCTTTTTCCCTTCTGCTTCAAATAGGAAAGGTGATAGTCTGGCCCTGTGGAATACCATTTCCAAGGCTGGGCAGGTTATCAGCCATAAAAGTGGGAATAAAAGTTGTGGCCTTCAGTTCACATTGTAATTTATACTACTTCATAATCTCCAAAGCTAGCTCCAGGACTAGCTGGCCTAGGACTTTGGTACAGAAAAAAATCTAGTTTCAGGAGTTGCATTGGTGTTACAGGTGTTATGTGCAAACTTGCTGATACGCTAAGCATCCCTAAGGGTAGTAAGTTTGTCCAAGCCTTGATTTTATGCTTCCTGTGGTCCTCCAGTGGTGCATCCATCTGTGTCTGTTGTAGGCATTTGCAGGTTACCACCTGCAGTTATTAAGATATTAACACTGTAAAGGAAATACTAGCAAATAGGCAACTTGTGAAAGGCTCACTAAGTGTTTCCTGTCTCTGTTTCAGCGGGAGAAGGCTGCAGTTCATCAGCTGGAGGAAGAATATGAAGGCTTGCTGGTGAGCATGAGACGTGTTAATTTCTGATACCCTGTATGACAAAGGCGCTTTTTGCTTTATTAACACTGGCATGGTAGTGAAGGGACACTTCAGGTTTTGACAGTGACAGAGTTACAGAATTATTGAAATAATTCTAGTCAGCAGTAAACTGACTGTTTTTTAGTTTCTTGATTCATTTAGAGTCATGAACTTGAGATTAATTTTTTGCCTGGTGTATAATTGACTTACTCCCACAAGGAATTTTCTAGTTTGCACCTGATGAAGGGATTTGGTCACTAAGCAGGTGGAGAGTGGGACTCTACTTTCGTAATGGGAGTAAGTGTAGCGAAGAAATTAGACTGTATATGATGCTTTAAAAGTTACTCAAAGGTGGGATTAGAACCAAGTTCTATGTGAGGCTGTGTATCTTCCCTGCTTTGGATTTTCATATAAAATACAGCAAGAATCTTGTGCAAATGGTGATTCTACAACATCAAGGATCTCCTATGAGCAGCAAATGCAAGTAAAAGTGATGTTAAGTGTTCAGACATTTCTTGTATGTTGTTTGGACATTTCCTGTTCGTGCCTTTTTGCTTGCCTGCATGTCTGCTACATGTGTGTTTGAAATTACTTTCAGAAGCTACTGACATCAGGTGCCCATTGTTCTATAAATCCAGGCACGTTGTCCACTGTCCATTGCCATCAGGTTTCATAATTCAGTAAGCCCAGGCACATTATATGCTGTCCATTGCCAACAGGTTTTATAGATATGTGGGGTTTACTGTTATTTTAGTTAAAAAAAAAAAGGACATGCTGTGCTGTGCTCTTGGCTTCCCTTTCTCCACCCAGCACAGGCATTCCTGTGTTTATGGCTTCTCATTTCTGGAATTCCTTGCAGAAATACTCCTTTGAGAGAATGGATCAGCTTCGTCAATTCCAGAACCTCATTCAGGCCACCAGCAGAGAGATCATGTGGATCAATGACTGTGAGGAAGAGGAGCTTCTCTATGACTGGAGTGACAGGAACACTGATATTGCCAGGAAGCAGGAATCCTTCTCTGTAAGACAGCTCAACATCCCCCCACTTTCCACGGGTCATCTTTTGGAATTGTGAGGGAGGAACAAGCTCTCTTGAGAGAGACTCATCACAGGATGGGCATTTCTTCATGTTTCGAAGTTCCTGGGGATTTTATCAACCCTTTTCAATTAAGTACAGTGTGACAAACTTTTGAGTCAAAAGATTGTGCTCTCATTCAATCAGTTGTCATGGTTTCTTTTGACCTTGGAAGATGGCCTTCTCGGCACACCCTCCACTGTGGACTAGTGATCACATATGGCTTGTGCATATAGTCATTATGCTGGCATGCTGAGATAAGGGACTTGAATCAGGCAGTTTAGTTCTCCCTGTTAGGACTAAGTAGGAGCTAGGGGAGTCCCCATATTTGGCCCTGATAATCTGTCATCAGGAAGTAGAGCTATACCAGAGGGAACTGCTCTCTTCCTCTGATGGTTTTGCCAGCAGCACATGAAGTGCATGGTCTGATGTAGTTTGCACTGCTCCTTCTCATCTGCGAGTATGTAGGGAAATTGAGCGAGTATGTAGGGAAATTGAGCGTGTGTGTTTGTTTAACCAGTGTTGCTGCTGATCGCCAAATTGAAAAAGGAATGAATGTTCACACTAGTAAGGAGGTACTTTTTTTAGTTCAGTTGTTTTGGATGTTGCAAGATGCAGTCATTTTTACTTCCATCACTCCTAAGAAAGGCAGAACTTTGTGTGCTTTGCTCTGTGAAGCAGCAAGACTAACAAGCAAGTTGTAGCAAGACTAGAACTGAGATAATTGTACCTTCCTTGATTCTATTGTCTTCATAATTAACTTCAGTTCACCAAATAGAATTGCTATATAGTGTTAGCAGGGATAATTTTACATTATCACAACTACCTGGAAAATTTGGAACAAATCATCCTGTGCACTGTACCTTTGGGAGCTTGTTTAATGCTGTGTTTTGCTTGTTTAGAAACGCATGAGTGAACTGGAGCTTAAAGAAAAGGAACTCAACAAGCTAAAGCAAGAAAGTGACCAGCTAGTGCTCAACCAGCACCCTGCTTCAGACAAAATCGAGGTGAGTTAGACACACTTGTGCCATTTCACTTGCTCCTTTAGTTGCTATATGGGAAAACTTAGTGAAAGTCCACAAATAAAGTGCTGCCTCTGGACCTGAGAAGGGTTTTCCTGCCAAAAAGCATGTCCATTTTACCCAGCTCTATTAAATAAATGTTACTACCTTCCTCTAGAAACCTGGCCATAACAACTGCACAATGGTAGATGCATGTTAAAATTAATTCTAAGCTTTGGGAGTTATCTGAGGGTATGAAATTGCTGTGTCTTGTTTGGGTTAACTACAGTGCAGTGGAATTTATGGTAGGAAGGCACATTGCTGTTCTGCTATCTTAGTAGGCATGTTTTGAAAAAAGTCACACCCTTTGTTGAGGGTTTATATTTAATCCAGCTGTAAATATTTTCTCCATCTGAAATTGATGGTGCCTTTGAACAGCTTAGCCAAGACAGTTTTGCTTTCACAGCTAGGCATACATTTACCTTTCAATTATGAAGGCTGCAACAATTTGGAAGACCTCATTTTATTAGGAAATGTAGTTCTTGTAGTTTTGAGTGCTTAAGAACCGTGAAACCGAAAGAAGCTAAAAGGAAAAAAAATTAATCCTTTCTGCTTTTTAGTGCATTTACTTTTTTTAACTGTTACCATGTTGTGTAAAATCAGTATTCCTATTTATCCTGTGGTCAGTTTCTCTCTTAAAAGAAAGATCCTTGTAGGCTCCAGCGGTGAAGGGAAAGTTGTATGTAATTTTCTAAAGAATATACATTATGACTGTGTGAAGATTTTGAATTTAAAAACAACCAGCATAAAAAGTCACGTTAGGCAGTATTCCTTGGAAGGAGGAGAACACGGCAATGTGCAGTCGAAATATTGTATTTGCAGTACTGTTTGTGCATTTCACCCTTTTTTGTTACTGCACCTCAGGCCTTATGCCTCTTCATGCAAGACATGAACAGACTTCTCTTTTTGTCTCACAAACAGGTATTTAACTCATTTCAGTGAAGTAGGTGATTAGAAGTTGCAAAACTATTTGCATGAATTACATTGTTCTGGTGTGCGTGAATTTGTTTTAGCAGATTTTTCATTTGCATTTATGTGGAGCATAGATAATTTTGCTTGAGTCTACATACTCAAGAGAGATCAGTGTGGTGGTTTGAGTTGCATATATTACTGTTCTTGTTAGGCCTACATGGATACATTGCAAACTCAGTGGAGCTGGATTCTTCAAATCACGAAATGTATTGATGTTCATCTGAAAGAGAATGCGGCTTACTTTCAGGTGAGTAGTGATGTGGAGAATTCACATTACTTTTGTTATAAGTGTGAATTCCATCACAGATATATTTATTGTGCATAATACATTGTTGCCATGTTATTGCGACCATTCTGCCAGAGATGAACTGGGATTTCTCATTAAAGGAGTCCATCAATTTTTAGCAGATACTTTTAAGAGCCATGTGCAACCAAATTCACAACTATTCTTCTGTAGTTCTTCGAAGAGGCCCAAGCCACAGAGTGCTACCTGAAAAACTTACAAGACTCCATCAGAAAGAAGTTCATCTGTGATAAGAGCATGTCACTGCAGTCTTTGCTGGAGCAAATCAAGGAGCTGGAGGTACTGTCACACTCATCTGACAGGTTATGGTCTGTTTCTCTCGGAAATCAGCTGCCCTTTTCAGATACCAAATGTAAACCCAGGTGCACTGCAATGTTTATATACAGTACTGTAGGAACTTGAAACCATTATGGTATATTCCTGCCCATTTCACAGAATCACAGATTATACTGAATTGGAAGGGATGCACAAGGATCATCAAGTCAGAAAGCCTACAAATGTACCAGTGCTAAGTTGTGTAATACTGTTTGGGAATTCTGATTTCTTTTTAAACCTGTAATGAGTCCACCAAATTCCCAAGTTTCTGACATGCTAACAAATTAAAAAAAACTAAGCGCTTTTTTCTTAGGTGGTAGAATAGATTTTACTTCAAAGGATAAGTACATTCAATAAATCATGTCACTGTACCACTCTCGTCTCTTTGAAAGGACATAACTTAGCTGTTTTAGCTGTTTACTTATCATGAATTAGATACTACAATCCCAAATTGGAGAAGAATGGTCAGTGATGTAAAAGGCCAATTGATGAAGTCAGATTTGAAAGTGTAGTTATTACCTTTTTTTTGTTAGCAATTATTTTGTTAGATTCTTTCAATTTAGGCCTATGTTTCTTAAACATCACTGTAACCACATTGAAGATCTGTATGGAAAACCTGCTATGAAAATTTTGCAAACTTTGCATCTTGCCAGGGCTGCAAAGTTACTTAATTTGATGTTTCTCTTCTCTTTTTTTAAAACTGCAGTTTTACATTATAGGCCAAAGACTCATTCCACTAGAGCTAATGTAAGTTTTGCCTACTGTAAGCTCCAGGTGAATCCCTCTCTTAATAAAACAGTGGAAACTAGATAGCATTTCTTTTTAGAATGATTTTGTAATATACAAATAATTTTTGCAGAATGAACGAGAGAGAATTCTTGAATATAAGAGGCAAGTGCAGAGTTTGGTGAACAAATCCAAGAAGATTGTGCAGCTGAAGCCACGTAACCCAGATTACCGGAGTAACAAGCCCATTATCCTCAAGGCTCTGTGTGACTACAAACAGGATCTGGTACTGTATCCCTTTTTGGCTGAGAACAAACATCACGTAAACTAGAACATGGCAAGTTAGGTAGTAAATAAATCATTGACTTGATAGGTATAATCGCATTGTCTGGTTTTGGTCCGCTTAAATTTCTTCAACAGAAAAAGCTCTTACTTTCTGGCAATTATGAATAAACAAGCTAGGTTCTGGTTGGTTAATAAGTCTGGTTGTAATGACTAATATTAATCTGTTAAATATCGTTAATACCTTTCAAATTCGCATATAAAAGTCTTGTTGATAATAGGATTAGAATTGTTGATACAGATTTGCCCAGCATTTACACTTTTTTTTGGTGATTGCTCACCTTTTCAGTGTCTCTCTGGATCCTTAAGTGAACATTTCACCTAACAAAATGTGAGGAATGTACCTTAGTACGTTGGTATCACCATTTTTTTGATGGATGGAGTATGAAATGAGTGGTGATGTTTTTGATTTCTCCTCCATTCTGAGGCTGCTTGGGTTTATTTCTGTATTTTTTTCTCTTAACAATAGGCTTAGATGCATTTGCTGCATACATGATTTTTCCTGCTCCATGACCACACCCCTGGCTGCACTGTGTCAGGATTTGTGGCAGCTGGGGCTGGTGAATCTAGCTCTGCCACACTCACTCGCAGTGTCTTTGCAAATACGGATGCAGCACTATGCATCCGTAGGCCTCGAGCTCACTGGCTTACAGCCATACATGGTTGCATAGCTTACCATGGCCATGTGTCCACATTCAGTCTTTGATGTTTGTCAGGGCAAGCCCCAAGTCTGATGATGAACCAGACTGGCAACTGCTCAGTGTTCTGTGGCTCCTGCTTGCCTTTTTTTTTTTTTCCCCTTCATATGGAAACCAGATTCAGGGAGAAGGGGTTGATCTGTGCTGATCTCTTGCCCCCATATGAAGCCAATATGCAAAACCAGACCTGGCAGCTCAGAAGCACTCCTGCTTCTGTGATTTATATGCATGTTCCTTGTCTGTCTCTCCTAGAAACCCCATCTTACTTAACTAAAGAAAACAATTGTTATGTGTTTCTTACAGAAAACAGTACGCAAAGGAGATGAATGTATCCTGAAGGACAATAATGAGCGCAGCAAGTGGCTGGTGACTGGCCCTGGAGGAGTGGATATGCTGGTGCCATCTGTCAGTCTTATCATCCCACCCCCCAATCCTTTAGCAGTGGATCTTGCTACAAAGTGAGTTGCTGCCTGCGTTTGAACACCTGCCACTGGGATTAGATAGAGGAGTTCACTCAAAATAGCAAGCAGTCACAAAAAATGATCTGTGCCTTGCTCAGAGTTCACTCCCGTGGCCCCTAAGGGTGGGGGATTAAGGACTAGACCATTGACTTGAAGGTCACACTTCAGTGAAACTTGCTGGGATCTAGGTTGGGGTCCAAAAATATTTAAACATTAGCTTCTACAAGGATTTTATCATCTCTAATAACGAAACTCATGGATAAATTAATTTCCAAGATTTTTTTCAAGTAGGGAACAAGCCTGAATGCAGTCCACATCTGGTGGATGTTTCTTGGGATGTTTTGTAGCTATGCTACAGGGACAGATGCATTTTGATCATGCATTTTCTTTTCTCATGTCAGAATTGAGCAATACTATGAAGCTATTTTAGCTTTGTGGAACCAGCTGTATATCAACATGAAGAGCCTGGTGTCTTGGCACTATTGCATGATTGACATTGAGAAGATCAGAGCAATGACTATTGCCAAGGTAAGACACCAGCTGGCCTTACCTGCAGACCAGAGACATCCATGACCTGATGTCTGCTGTCCCAAACAAAGCTTGTGACAGTATCCTGTGCAGATATATGTTCTGCGAAACCATGAGCCTTCCTTTTGCTGGGTTGCACAAACAATTACATATGGAAGTTGTAATTTTATTAAAGGGGAAGCAAAATGATATCCTATTCAAACATGACATGGATAAACAGGAAGATAAGCTAAGGGAGTTTATTATATACTTGCTGTGCTTGTTCCCACTGTGCAAGTGCATGGATAGACAGAATAAGAAGTAGAATTTCAAACTATTCATAAGTTATGAAATGATTGTAACAAGAATAGTTTACCTCAGCGGGTACTCTTAGCACCATACTTTTAGAGTCGGCCTGGGTAGGTTTTATTCTAGCAATTTAGGTTTTTTCTAGGTGTATTAGTTTGTTCCTTGTTGATTAACTAGTCATAAACCTTCCCCAGTTGCTTTTCTTTTTTTATTTTATTTTTAAAATTCCCTTCTTCCTTATTTCAGCTGAAAACGATGCGTAAGGAAGATTACCAAAAAATAATAACTGACCTGGAGATCCATTATCAAGAGTTCCTCAGGAATAGCCAAGGCTCAGAGATGTTTGGTGATGAAGACAAACGAAAGATCCAGACTCAGTTCACTGATGCTCAGAAGCACTACCAAACCTTGATTATACAACTGCCTAATCAACCACGACAGCCACAAACAGGTTTGTCATCCTCCTGGTTTTTGGAGGGTTTAGACTGCTTGGGTTTCTTTGTTCCAGTGGTTGTGCATCTTATATCCTTTTTATGTGAAAGTGTTCTCTTGAAAAAATGAAACATGTTCAACAACTGTTCTGCTGTCTCCTGATGTAACAAAATTGGCCATGTGCAGGGAAGATTTTGTTCTTTCCTCCTTTGGTGGGAATCTGGAAATAGTCCTCCTAAGTTGATGGAACTTACTGGAAAAATGAGAGGAATTTAGTCCATTTAGTGTGTTTTTAGTTATTAGGAAGCAAAATCTTACTGCTGTGTTTGGGGAAACAAGTTTGTCTTTTTGTGAAAGAGAGATTTCATTCCCTGAAACAACTGCATAAGGGCCCAGATCTTCTGCCTGTTCTCAGTTCTACAGATCAACTCAGTGCTTAGATCACTTGGGCACCACATTGGCGTCCTGTATGTGGGTGCTCAGTTCTCTGGCAGTTGACATTTACCCAATTCACTTTGCAGTGGTCCCAACTGAGACCTGTCCTGTGGGTTCCTCAAACACCATTATTGTTAATGAGAGAAACAGAGAGCATGACAAGCAGGAGGCCTGGCTGCTGATGGAGCTTCAGAAACTTCGGCGTCAAATTGAAGCTTCTGAGATTCAGATGGTTCAAAGAGCTCCTCTTGGAGTGGATCAAGGGGCTATGCACGACTTTTCAGTCAGAATAAAGGATTTAGAGGTAACTGTGAATATTGTTCTCAGAGCATCTCAAGCTCAGTATGAGCATATTGCAGTTCTGCTTCTGATCAGTTGGGAAAGACACACATCTTGTGCAGAAAATTCTCAGTGGGAAGCTAACCATGATGATTTGGATTGGAGTTTAGCTTCTAAGTAGAAAAAGTTGATTCTTGAATTTTAGAAGTCACATTCTGCCTGGCAAAGAATACAGGAAGACTGATCTCAAGTGACATGAGCTTGTGTTAAGCCTCGTCCAGGGTAAAGCACTGCTAAAATCCTTTTCCAATATCCCCATTTTACTACCTATCTGTGAAGTGCTGTCTGTGGTTGCAGACTGGATACATGAGTCCTACAAACACTCTCCCTTCTCCTAGTTCTAAAGATTTATAGGAGACTGGAGAAAGAAGATTAGTAAGAAGGGAGAACAGGTTTAGCATGTGAGAAATTCCCCTGAATCAATGAAGTTGAAGAGGTCTTAAGAGCAGAAGGACCTTGGCATGTCTGCCAAGTGCAGGAGGAAGCTGACAGTAAAGCACATTGCTTTCAACAGAGCTGAGTTCCAGAGCGGAGGGGCTCAAAAAGAGGTATTATCTATTGCAGACTGTCAAAAACCAAACTGCTCAATATTAATTACTTGCCTTAAAGAAAGCTCCATCACTGCTTCAGTCCTCAGTCAAACCTGTTGTATAACAGTAGACTATTCGGGTAAGGAGACCAATTCCATATGTGCTGTAGAATGATCAGCCAACCAAAAATGTGTAAACCAGGCATTCTCTTTCCTTAGGGTGTGCAGAATGACTCTCAAGTAATGGCTGAAACCCTCAATAAGCATAAGGACTTGCTGCCTAACTTCAGAGGCTGTGAAAAATATGTGTACTTGCAATCAGAGATAAATGCCCTATTTCAAAAGCTGGAAAATATTAATGGTGTTTCTGCTGGCTACTTAGACAGGTAAGAAAATTGAGGTTATAGCCATAAATATTCACTTTCTCTTATAATTCTTAGTCCAGATGCCTGCCTTTTGTTAACAGTAGTGTAAAATTGCACCTTTTTTCCTACAAATTCTGTACACGTGGGTAGAAACAGACACGTGAATTTCTTCGCTTCTCTGGAATACTTTAAAAAAAGAAAGTGAGAATCATGAGTATCACATAAAATTCTGGTGTTACCTGTTCTTTTTAACTAATCACCTGCAATTAGAAGTATCACCTTTCCTTCCCCAGTCCACAATGGATTTGTCTTGTATTTTTTATTTTAGCTTGAATGCACTGAGATGTCTGCTCCAGGTTATTCTACAAACAGAAGACGTGATCAGGGTTTTTGAAGTCAGGCTGTCTGAAGAGGAGACTGTTCCTTTGGATCTTGATAAAGTAGAGGCTTATCGGGCTTGTCTGAAGGTGAGGGGCCAAGACCCAAGGACACAGAAAGACAGAATTCGTAGCCGCTAGCACTGTTCTATTAAGCTGGGTGAAACCCTTGAAAACCACAGGAGATAGAATTGCTGATCTTATTGTATTTTATACATAGGCATACAGTGCTTTTGTAAATCGGGCACGGTGCCACTGGATGGTCGAGGGAGGTGATTGTCCTGCTCTACTTTGTGCTCGTGCGACCTCACCTTGAGCACTGTTTTGAGTGCAGTTTTGGGGGCCACAATTTAAGAAAGGTATAAAGCTATTAGAGAACAACCAGTTGGGGGCTGTGAAGGTGATGAAGGGTCTAGACAGGATGCCATACAATAAGCAGCTGAGGTCACTTGGTCTGTTCAGCCTGGAGAAGAGGAGACTGAGGGGAGATCTTGCAGTCAACAACTTCCTCACAAGGGGAAGAGGAGGGGCAGGCACTGATCTCTCCTCTCTGGTGACCAGTGATAGGACCCAAGGGAATGGCATGAAAGTGCCAGGGGAGGTTTAGATTAGATATTAAGAAAGAGTTCTTCATCCAGAAGTTGGCTGGGCACAGGAACAGGCTCCCCAGGGAAGTGGTCATAGCACCAAACCTGACAGAGTTCAAGAAGCATTTGGACGACCCTCTCAGGCACATGAAGTGATTCCTGGGGCTGTCCTGTGCAAGGCCAGGAGTTGGACTTCCATAATCCTTGTAGGTTCCTTCCAACTCAGGATATTCTATGATTCTATGAAATTATTGAAAGGAATATATGGGTTATTACTTCTTCCATCCCCTGGTTGTTGTTGCTGCCACCACAGCAAAAGCAGTTTCACAGAAGGTTTCCATAATCCATTTCCATACAACATTATCTGTGTTTATTTTTATCACTCAAGAAGGTAAATTTGAAGGCAGGATCTCCTTTCTTGAAAACAGGCTTGTTAATTGCCCTTGTTGTCCTCTGTTGTAACATGTAAATTTGAGTATTATTGTGTGTTCTGATTTTGGTATAGGGTCTGTGTCAAATCTTACAGTGAAAAGTATCCATCTTGTACAAGGGGAGAAGGCAAATAACTGTGCTGAGCACAAAGTTGGCTTGCAGATCCAGTCTTTTTCTGCCATTGAGCTGGACCTTTTGTGCACCGAGTGCATTTGGAAGAACAAGGACTGTTTCATTGTTTCCTGTTCTTAGGTATACTAGGGAAAAAGTGTGTAGGTGTCACAAATGCAGTACACGCCAAGTCACCTTTTTATCATTTTAAATGAGAGCTGCAGTTCAGTTGCTGGGAGTTGTTCTTAACTGGTGTAAATTTGAGCTACACACAAAAAATTAAATAAAATAATGCCTGAGCATATTACCAAAGGCTCTAGCCACCCCTGTGACTGGGGGATGCAAGGCAGACAACTGCCTACACTGTATGTTCCATTTGGTGATACCCTACAGCATGTGAGTATGTGTACACAAACAAGTGTGTGTGTAAAGAAACATCTCCATGTGAGATGTTTATAGAAAGGTAAACAGGGAAAAAAAAATGTGTGCCAATTTTAGATGTTTAAAAACTGGATATGCCAGTCCTGAAGCTTGATTCCACAGGTGTTGCAAGTGCAGGAATCTTTTGTACTTGTGAAATTTTCTAGTAAGTTGTTTCTAGGAACAAGCAAGGCTCTTGTTCTGCTCTGATAACTGCTCTGCATAGTTCTGAGAAACTGAAATGTTCTCTTCAGAATATGACCGCAGAGGGCTTTGGTTTAGCAAATTATTTAAAGTCTAACTTTAAACAGATTTTTAAGCCAAAGTGTTCACCAAAGTAGGTGTTTCCCTTTAAATATATCGAGTCCAGCTGACATCACTATACATACCTTACTGACTTAGAAACAGTATCTTTAGATCCCAACACATTGTGCATGCTGTTAAATTGGTTAAATTTCAGTATCTTCTCAAGAATAAAATATATGATAGCATTTTGTTTTTTCTCCAGAAAATGAAAGCAGACCTAAATATGAAGAAGTCACTACTGAATACCTTGGAAAATGAGCTGCAGAGAACACTTCAGATTCACTCACAGTCTTGCCAATCATATACTCTGTATGACATGGATATTGGAAAGTACTGCGACAAAGTTACCCAGCTAATAGACCGCTGGCAGAGAGCTGATAAGCAGATAGATAACAGGTTTGTTTGTATTTTCACAGCTTTTTTCTTATTGATATTGCTATTAAGATCATCTTAACAGTGAGTCTAAAAGAACTGATGTGCACTGATCTTCACTTCCAAAGGACAGATGGTGATTTCAGGGCAATAAGACTTGAGTGACTGTGAATAGGTTGAACATACTTTAAAAAGGATTGTTTAAGTCCAAGCAGAAAAATGTAGGTAGCCATGTAAATGTCTAACCTATGTGCTAAGGAGCGGTTCTCATTTTCTTTTTTGTTTTAATTCTTGATAATGTCCTTAGATTAAATACTTCCAGTCAGCAGTTTCCCTCTCAAACAAAGCAATCATGCTTATTCCTGAATATCCTATACTTGAGGACTAAAAAAATAACAGTAGGAATTAAGTAAAAAAATCTGAATCTTGTATCTGAATCTTGAACTGAAGGCATATGCTGATTATTTGTAGCTGGGGGTAAGGTGTAGTTAGATTTGGTTTACTTTGTTTTTAGTTCAGGACAAAATGTAGTTCTAATAATAAAAATTGACTGGTTGCTGGTTGTTCAGTGAAAATTTAGAACAAGAATACTGAAGTAAGTGAACTTGATTCTTGTCACTGCAAGGTTTTATCCATCCCTCACTTAATTGACAGGAAGGCCCAACCTCTATGCATTACAGAGTTACTCAAAAGTAAGGCACTAAAAACTCATATTGGGTGACTAATAACCAGTACAATTCCCATTTATTTGAAATTTTTGTTCAGGATCTTCTATTCAGAGCTTCCCATAGTTTTACATGGTTTACTACTGTGTCTCATTTTTGAAAATTGTGCCAAGAGAGACAAAGAGAATGCACCTTGACATTCATCTTGACATTTTTTCCCTTCTTTTTTCTAGATTGTGGGATTTAGAAAGGCAGATCAAACAGCTCAAAACTTACCGAGATCTCTATCAGGGTCTGTGCAAGTGGATCGGTGATGCCAAGCGCCGGCAGGATTCTATTGAGTCCGTGAAGCTGTGCGATTCCAACACTATTATGAGATACCTACATGATCAGAAGGTATGCAGCACCTGAATCAGTTGTCTTCAGTTATTTGTTTTGCTGTACAGAAAATATCAGTATCAATGCAGTCTGCAATACTGTGGCCCACTTTGAATTATAAAGTACATAAGCTACCAAAAACCACCATGTGTAGAAGGCAGGGGAGAGGAAATATTATTATCCTCATTACTGTCAGCACTGCTACAGATTATGAAGAAACTGTTTTTGGCTTTTTTACACATCAGCTTTGAATTAATTCAAGGGACTGTAAGATGTTGCAATTTATGGGACAAATTACAGCACAAAAATGAAAAGTGAGGAAATAATCTGAACTAAAGTCAAGGAACTCTCCCTCCCCAACTCTGGGGTGTGTTCAATTGTTGAGTGTTCTTTCTGAGAACAACCTCATGCACAGAGAGCTTGCTATTGTCAAAACTGCCCACCTACAGGTCATTTCAGGTCTCGGCCCCGGGGTTTGCAGTAGTCTACTGCTGCAGGTGCTTTCTGATGGAGGCAGCGTGTACAGGAGGAAATACTGGTAAATCTTGAGGGAGTGTTTCATGGCTCACTTTTTTCTTGACAGAACTTGCACAGTGAAATCTGTGGGAAGCGAGACAAAGTTGAGGAGCTTCTCAAGCATGCAGATCAGTGCTCAGCTGCAATTAAGGTACTTGGATCTCAGCATTTTTATGGGGTGTGGTTTTTCATGGTCAGGCACATCTCATTGTCTCTGCTCTGCTGACAGGTGAAAAGTTGGCTCCCTGATGTGTGTGTACAGAAATTGCTGGGGTAAAGCACTTCTGTGTATAAAATACAATGAAAGCAATTTTGTACTTGCCACCTGAAGACTATGGGATCATGCAGCAGATACCAGTGAGAGCTTCTCTTCAAGTGAAGCAAAGCCTCCTTCTAGCCAGACCAAACTTTCCAGTTCACTTGATAAAAAATATAAGGGAGTGAAGAACAGATTGGTATCTTATGAATTCAGTTTGATTAGCATCTGATCTAGGAGGAAAGGCAAATGCAGGTTAGCAGGAGGAATGGTGTGCAATAGCCATGCAAACCAATAACATACAGAGGGAATGGTTTTGTGGTCCTTGCATTTTTATGTCACCTTTATATCCATGCTTTCTGCAGCTCAGTCTTACTCTCTGTGACAAAGATTTTGCTATACATGTGATGTGGCATATGTAATATAAAAGAGATGGAGAGACAGTTATTTCTAATGAAGTTTTGGCTGATAATAGTGCTTAGAGTAGTTGCTCCCATGAATCTTTCTCATTTCCACATAGCCCTCAACTAACAGAAACACTTGTCTTCTCTTTTTTGTAAAACGTTTTTTCTCTCTTTCCCTTGTCATTCTCCCCTATAAATCTCCACAGTGGTACTTGAACTGGTGAGCTTCTGTTTATGACAGATCATCATCTGTACATGGCCAGAAATATAAACAAGGGAAAAATGTAGCTTTTATTAAGAAAACAAAACCAGAATAACCCAAAACTTTGCATTTTCTGGAATGCAGATTCCCACAGAATTCCTTGGCAATTGCTAAAGAGGGCTTACTTTTTGTCTTGTTTTTCAGGACTATGAACTACAGGTTGCTTCCTACAGTTCGGGATTAGAAACGTTGCTCAACATACCTATCAAGAAGAGTGTGGTTCAGTCTCCTGCAGTGCTGATTCTACAAGAGGTATCTTTCTTTCCTCCCCACCAATCTTTTGAATACATTTGTTTGTCCATGTGAGGCATTCTGAGTCATATCCAGCTGTATTCTAATAATTAGCACTGTCATTGGCAATGTGCGCTAAACACGTAAGCACAAGGAATTAGTGCAGAATAGTCTCTGTGCTGTAAAATCAGACTTGGACTTGTTTAGACAGTAGATTAGCCCTCAGGAATTGACCTCATTCCTATTCAATGCCCATTGCATACATACTGTGAGAAAGGAAGATTCGTGCCCCAAGTGGTTTAGTCACTTTCAACCTGGGAATTAACTGCTATTAAAAATTTAACTGAGGTTACTCGTGACTGTCAAACAGGAAGAGCATGATGAACCAGGGGATGAAGGCTTGGATTTAATGTCACATCAGCCATGGGGGAAAACAATCTTGAAAAAAAAAAGTATGGGTTTTTCAGAAGGAAAGTTTATATATTTGGGGTCCTCAGAAAGTCGCGTGAATTTGTGAGGAGAATTTGCTTTTTACTTTGTCAAGTGATATGTTTCCTCAAGTGGATTGGAGTCCAAATGATCTGGGCATAGATATATTCATATCTAACTCTGTGGTACAAGCTGCTAACAATTCTCTTTCTTTTCAAGGCTAATGAGGCTCAGTCTCGCTATATAGAGCTTCTTACAAGATCAGGAGATTATTACAGATTCTTGAGTGAAATGTTAAAGAGTATGGAGGACTTGAAGGTATTCTAATCCTTTTATTTTCTTTACCTTTTATTTTTATCATAAATTAACAAACTATCACTGATCAGAGACAGAACGTACAGTGTAAAATAATGCACAAAACTATATCCTGAACTCAGAGGTGTCCTACAGAGGAGACATACGAGCAGTGTCATGCATCTCTTGTGAAAGAGTACAGTGTCTTACAAAGTTACCTCCAAGGTCATGTAAGAGGTGAGGTGGAGAAGACTGCCCTTCTTGGTAAATAAAAGGTGCTCATTAAAGCATGCAGGAGTTCCTTCTCTGCCCATCCCAGCCTTGACCTCAGTGAGAGTACAGTTACCTCAGTGCTGAAAACTTGCTCCTCACAGTTAAGGGCACCTCATTTCAGGCCATATTCTGAAGTATTTCAAAAGGAGCAACTCCTGCTTTGATACAGCTCAGTGAAACAGAGAGGCCCATTTAAGAAGTCGCATATACAGAATGTGATGCCCCTGTTTGAAAATCGTGGAGGTTCTAAAGGTGACTATTTCATACTTTGCCGGTGAACTTTTGGTACACCAGATTTTACTGTCTGTATTGCATCTCCCTCCCTTCATCAAATATTATTTCCTCTCTGAAAGTCATTGTGCTGATTTCTGAATAAGGTTTGACTCTGAGTAAATAAGGATTCCAGAATTTGTCTTGATGACATTAAATAAAAAAGAATTTTTAGCTGTCATTGAAGCAGCAAAAATACTTTCAAATTGTCAGTGTTACAAATACGTATTATATATTGTATTGCATGTGATGATTTTGCAACAGTTGTCACAATGTAAGTTTTTTCTATTTGTTTGTCTTTCTGTTATCATGTTGCAGATGAAAAACACCAAAATTGAACTCCTGGAAGAAGAACTCAGGCTTGCTAGGGATTCAAATTCAGAGACAAGTAACAAACATAAATTTCTGGAGCAAAATCTGCAGAAGTACCAGATGGATATTTCTCAGCTCAAGGCAAAACTGATGAGTTTGGAGGAAATGAAAAGACAAGCTGAAATGGATGGAAATTCTGCTAAGCAAAACCTAGACAAATGCTATGCCCAAATAAAGGATCTGAATGACAGAATAACCAGGCTGACTTATGAGACTGAAGATGAGAAAAGGAAAAGGAAGTTGCTGGAGGATAGATATGAGCAGCAGAAGAATGACTATGACCAGCTGCAAAAAACAAGACAAAATGAGAAAGACAGCCTTGGTTGGCAAAAGTTAGAGTCTGAGAAGGTCATCAAGGAGAAGGAGTACGAGATAGAAAGATTAAGGGTTCTTCTTCAGGACGAAGGCACACGGAAGAGGGAATATGAAAATGAGCTGGCTAAGGTAAGAAACCAGTTTAGTGAGGAGATGAGTAATTTAAAGAACAAGTATGAAACAGAAATTAATATTAAGAAGACCACAATCCAGCAGATAGCTGCACAGAAAGATGATGATGCCAAAGGCCTCAGAGCCCAGGTTGACAGACTGACAAGAGAAAACAGAGACCTTAAGGATGAGATTGTGAGGCTGAACGATGCCATTCTGCAAACGACAGATCAACGGCGGAGGGCAGAAGAAGATGCTCTTCAGCAGAAGGCTTGCAGTTCTGAGGTGTCACAGCAAAAACATCAGTTAGAGCTGGAGCTGAAACAGATCATTCAGCTTCGTGGCGAAGACAACTCAAGATACAAGCAGGCTCTTGAGGAGGCTGCCTCAACTATTCAGGATAAAACTAAGGAGCTGGAAAGGCTAAAGCTTCAGCTTCAGGAAGAGGCTAAAAGCCGATGGGAACTTGAAAATGAATTGGCTAAGGTAAGAAACAGTTATGATGAGGAAATTATTAGTTTAAAGAACAAATATGAAACTGAGATTAATATCACAAAGAACACAATTCACCAGGTCACCATGCAAAAGGAAGAGGAGACAAATAATTATAGAACACAGCTTGATAATGCCATGAGAGAAAATAGGAATTTGTGTGAGGAAATTAGGAGACTGAAGAATACAATAAGTCAGACAACAGATAATCTGCGGAAAATAGAAGAGAATGCTCAGCAGCAGAAGGCAGCTGGCTCAGAGCTTTCTCAGAAGAAACAGCAGCTGGAGATTGAGCTAAAACAAGTTATTCAGAGGCACTCTGATGAAACCATGCGGTACAAGCAATCACTTGATGATGCTTCTAAGACCATTAAGGAAAGAAACAAAGAGATTGAAAGGCTGAGAAAGTTGTTGGATGTAGAAACAAGTCAGAGGAAAGAAGTGGAGGATGAGAACAGTCAGTTAAAAAGAGTCCAGTTTGACCTGCAGAAAGCAAACACGAGTGCGACTGAGACAATTAACAAGCTGAGGATCCAAGAGCAGGAACTGGCCAGACTGAAAATTGACTATGAAAGAGTTTCACAGGAGAAAAAAGGCAGGGATCAAGAAAGTGCAAAGTTCCAGAGCACTGTGAAAGACTTGCAGATCCAGAAACATAAGCTGGAGGAGGAACTTTGCAGACAGAATAAAAATTTAATGGAGGAGACATCCAGGAGGAAGAAATTGGAGGAGGAAATAGAAGGCATGAGGAGATCTCTCAGAGACCAATCAGTTAAAATAACTAATCTCACACAGCAGATAGAGGAAGTATCTATTGTAAAGAAGAGAAATGAAGATGACCTTAGACACCAAAGAGAAGTATTAGATGGTCATGTGAGAGAGAAGCAAAGATACATGGAGGAGATAAGAAAATACACATCTGATATTGAGACTTTACGTCGTCAGTTGGTCCAAGAACAGGAGCAATTAAAACAGGCTCACCTACGATATGAGCACTTACAGAAAAGCTCTGAGGAAAAAAGCAAAGCCTTGAATGAGTGCAAAATAGAAATCGAAAGGCTTCAGTCTCTCACTGAGAACCTAACGAAGGAACACTTGTTACTGGAGGAAGAGCTGCGAAATGTTAGATTGGAGTACGATGATCTCAGAATGGTCAGAAGTGAAGTTGATGAGAAAAATACCACCATTGCTGAACTAAAGAATCAGCTTCAGATGAGCAGCAAGCAAACCCTGGAACTTCAGGGGTTGATTAATGATTTACAGAAAGAAAGGGAAAAATTGAGACAGGAAATTGAAAAATTCCAAAAGCAAGCTCTAGAGGTATTCAAATATATTTTGATCCCAGCTTTACTGTCTCTCAGATATATAATTAATTGCAGTGTCCATTTGAACAAATTAATTCACCCTTTGCTGTTTAAAGTCACTGCACTTGTGACTAACATTCCCTTTATGACTTTCTCTTATTAATTTTTAAATCAAAATGGCAGGATCTAGCCTCTTCCTTAGCCTCTTTCTTAGCCTCTTTACTCCCTGGAAGTTCTAGAGATCCATAAGCTGTCTTATCATCTAGCCAAGCCTTGCCTTCAGCCCTTTCCCCAGGAGAAACATGGGCTCTGTGCCAGTCTCCACCAAACCATCCTAGGGGAAGATGAGAGTACATGGAGTATCACTGTGCTTTTAACTGTCCTCCGATGGCTGTGTGCTTCCCCGGGCTGTTTCAGCCAGGATGGGTTAAAGTGGTCCTTTGAGGCTGACCTGAGTGCTGTCACAAACTAAACTGGCTAAAAACCCCAGAACCAACAAGCTGTCAAAGTGCCGCTTAGCTCGGTAAGGTGGTGACTACAAGTGAGGATTAAAGATCATGTTGTCATCTGTACCTAAAGTACTTAAAGCCTACATTTTATTGACTGTTTTGGGGATTTATGTTCCTAAGTCACCAAGGGCATTAGCAAATTTTACTATTGGCTCTTAATTCTTAAACTCTAGGTGACAACATAAACAAGTTAAAGAAAACATTTTTTCATATTTTATTCTGCATGGTTTCTTGTTCAAAGAGGTACTCTTTAAATTTATAGAAGTGAGCACTTGTGAAAATGTTTCTTTTTTTTTTTCCTATATTTTCGCCTTTTCTTATTCCCATTCCCAATTATTCTTCCCTTTTTTCAGTTTTTCTTTCCTTTATTTTAAAATCTTAATCATGGTTTCTAAAAAATACTAACATTTAGCATTATATAACGTCTGTGCATATATATATATGCGTTACAAATAGATAAACTTGTATTCAGTTTAATATGGACTGCATACAAATATGCATGCTTGTGGGTGTTTGTGTATGGGTGTACAGATATGAAGACATTATGTGAATTAAAATGTAAAGCAACACAGGTAAAGTTGTTCGGAATGACATGTGAAACTAATAGGAAAGCAAAAATCAAGTCATGTATTTCCTTTTTATCCATGTATGACCAGTCCTCAGCTGACAGAAATTCACCCAGGTTAGTAGAACTGCCCAGGGGATGTCTGCTGAGCATCAGACTATTAGTTAGTCTTGAATGCTCTGTGTGTTTGTTGGGGAACTGTGAGTAGTATCAAAAAGTTAGAGAGAGAACTAAATCAGCAGAAAATCAAGGCTATGGATAACAGAATGGGGTCTCCAAGTATCAGGTGGTACTAGAGACACTGTCAGTGAAGGGATAATGTACCTTCTCTGATTTAAGTGTATATATGGTCTTGGGTAAGGCATTGCTGTGACTAGAATGTTTTCCAGTGGCAGCTTGCTGCAGGTTAAATGACAGGCTGAAGAGCATTGTAACTGGAGGACATAACTCTAACCAGCATAAATTCTAACCATTCTTTCTTGGTTTATTTCTTCTTCACAATTGTAGGCATCCAATAGGATTCAAGAATCCAAAAATCAGTACAGTCACATTATGCAAGAAAGAGAAACCCTGCTGATAAAAATGAGTGCTTTGGAGCAAGACAAAGCCAGGCTGCAGAGATTAGAAGAGGAGCTGAACCGTTTGAAAGTTACCCTGGAATCAGAGTCACGTTTGAAGCAACGCCTGGAAAGTGAGAAGCAACAAATATTGAATGACCTCAATCAGTGGAAGAGCCAACACTCCCGAACAGAGGAATCGATAAGGAAAATCCAATGTGAAAGAGAGAAGAGTGAGAGGGAGAAGAATAGCCTGAGGAGTGAGATTGAAAGGCTGCAGATGGAAATCAAACGAATTGAGGAGAGATACCGGTGCAGACTGGAAGAGACCGCTGTCAAAAACCAGTCAGAGCTGGAGTCCGAGCGTCTCAGACTGCAAAGAGAGATTGAGAAACTGAAGCAACGCCCATATGGGTCTCACAGATCTACGCAGACTGAGGAAGACTTTTGTATTGATGCCTCCAAGCTGCTGTTCAGTGGGTTGCGGAAGAAGATTACAGCAATGCAGCTGTATGAGTGTCAGCTGATAGACAAACTCACACTGGATAAACTGCTGAAGGGGCAGAGGTCAGTGGAAGAAGTTGCAGCTGACATTGAACCCTACCTCAAAGGGGCAGGTGCTATTGCAGGGGTGTCGCTTTCGCCCAGACAGAAGTACTCTTTTGTGGAGGCCAAACGGAATCAGCTGCTTACAGCAGAAAATGCAGTCCTGCTCTTAGAAGCCCAGGCAGCAACAGGAGGTGTGATAGACCCACACCGGAATGAGGTATTAACCGTGGACAGTGCTATTGCCAGAGATCTGATCGACTTTGATGACAGAGAACAAATCTACACAGCAGAAAAGGCTATTACAGGTTTTAAAGATCCTTTCTCGGGCAAAACCGTGCCAGTATCTGAAGCCATCAAGAAAAATTTGGTTGACAGAGAAACTGGGATTCGTCTGCTGGAAGCCCAGCTGGCTGTAGGAGGCATTGTTGATCCTGTCAACAGTGTTTTCCTACCCAAAGATATAGCTTTATCTCGTGGGCTGATTGACAAAGACCTCTACAGGTTGCTAAACAACTGCCAAGGCAGTGCAAAGAACTTCATTGATCCCACCACCAAAAAGGCAGTCACTTACATGCAGCTGAAGGAAAAATGCAGGATTGAACCACACACTGGTCTGCTCCTCCTTCCAGTGCAGAAGAGGAGTATGTCCTTCCAAGGGATCAGGCAGCCCGTCTCAGCAGATGCCCTGCTTGAGGCTGGAATAATTAAGGAATCAACAAGGAACGACTTGGAAAGAGGTGCAATTACAGTGGAAGAAGTGAGCGAGAGAATTATTGATTTCCTTCAGGGTTCTAGCTGTATTGCTGGTATCTATAATGAGGCTACTAAAGAGAAACTTGGCATTTACCAGGCTATGAAAATAGGTTTGGTTAGACCGGGGACAGCCCTTGAACTCCTAGAAGCCCAGGCGGCCACAGGGTTCATAGTGGATCCTGTCAGCAATGTGAGGCTGCCAGTTGAGGAAGCTTACAAAAGAGGCCTTGTTGGAATTGAATTTAAAGAGAAACTTCTCTCTGCTGAAAGAGCTGTCACTGGGTACAAAGACCCAGAAACTGGAAACATAATTTCTCTGTTCCAAGCAATGAACAAAGAGCTCATAGAGAGAGGCCATGGCATTCGTTTGCTGGAGGCCCAGATTGCTACTGGAGGAATCATTGACCCCAAAGAGAGCTACCGCTTACCAGTAGAGACAGCCTACAAACGCGGCTACTTCAATGAAGAGCTCAACCAGATCCTTAGTGATCCAAGTGATGACACCAAAGGGTTCTTTGATCCCAACACAGAGGAAAACTTGACCTACTTGCAACTGAAAGAAAGATGCATAAAGGATGATGCAACAGGGCTCTGCCTTCTACCCCTGCGAGAGAAGAAGAAGGTGGTGCACACCTCACAGAAGAACACCCTTAGGAAGCGCAGGGTTGTCATTGTAGATCCAGAAACAAACAGGGAAATGTCTGTGCAGGAGGCATACAGCAAAGGCCTCATAGATTATGACACCTATACAGAACTAGCTGAACAGGAGTGTGAGTGGGAAGAAATAACTATTACGGGATCAGATGGCAGCAGCAGAGTAGTCCTTGTCGACAGAAAAACAGGTAGCCAGTATGACATCCAAGATGCTATTGATAAAGGTCTGGTGGAGAGGAAGTTTTTTGACCAGTACCGTTCTGGCAGTTTAAGCCTGACACAGTTTGCAGACATGATTTCCTGCCGTAATGGCACTGATGAGGTGTTTCGGCATGAGTCAGTGACTCGGTCTCCCACAGTGCTGAGTGTGAGGAGTTCTTCTTCGCTGATCAGGAGCGGTTCTTTCTCAGAGACCCCAGATGAGTGCAGTCCCATTGCAGCCATATTTGACACGGAAAACTTGGAGAAAATCTCCATTTCAGAAGCTATACAGCGGGGCATTGTGGATAGCATCACTGGGCAACGATTACTTGAAGCCCAGGCCTGCACTGGGGGCATAATATGCCCTACAACCGGCCAGAGGCTTTCACTTCAGGAAGCCACTGGTCAAGGCATCATCGATCAGGATATGGCCACACGCCTCAAACCAGCGCAGAAGGCCTTCATAGGGTTTGAAGGCATAAAGGGCGGACGGAAGAGGATGTCTGCAGCTGAAGCAGTGAAGGAAAAATGGCTGCCTTACGAGGCTGGGCAACGGTTCCTTGAGTTCCAGTACCTCACTGGAGGTCTTGTAGACCCAGAAGTGCGTGGAAGAATAAGTACTGAAGAAGCCATTAGAAACGGATTGATTGACGGTCGTGCTGCCCAGAAATTACAAGACACCAACAGCTATCCCAAAATTCTGACCTGCCCCAAGACCAAGCTGAAAATATCCTACAAAGATGCAATGAATCGGTCAATGGTGGAAGACATCACAGGGCTTAAACTCTTGGAAGCAGCCTCTGTTTCCTCTAAAGGCATATCCAGTCCCTACAATGTCTCCTCCGCACCCGGCTCTCGCTCTGGCTCTCGCTCTGGCTCACGTTCAGGTTCACGCAGTGGGTCTAGGAGGGGAAGCTTCGATGCATCAGCAAGCTCTTCATATTCTTACTCATACTCAACCTTCAGCAGTGGGTCTATTGGGCGCTAATAACAAGTGAGGGGATGTGTCTGCATTTTATTATCATCTAGATTATTCTATATCTCCTTTCCAAAAAGAAAAAAAAACATCAACAAAGTAACCCAAAGTAAAACCTTGAAGTCTTTTCTGGGTGTGTTACACTTCTCTTCTGAAAAAGCTGTAAAATGCTTGAATGCAAACTTGCAGATTAGGGAATGCAAAAGTAATATTTGTGAATTTTGAGTTTCGGTTCCCATTTCCTTTTAGTGTTTGGATTTTAATAGGTCTCTGTATATTTTAAATACTATGTTGTGCCTTCTGTTATCCATAACTGTCAATCCATAAGGTGATAACTGAGGTTTGACAGTCTTACAGTAGTTAATTTTTTTCCACATAGATCTTTTTCAATTTGCTATTATGAAGAAGAAAATATTAACAATATGGACAGAAAATCCCATAATATTGGTTTAGAATCTATACCATAAACATGAAGCTGTCTTTCAGATGCTCTACTTCTTTGGCTAGCCATTTTCTGAAGTATAGCTTGGTGGATATAAAGGGCTATTAGTGGGCTGGGCTTTTGTTTTACTGTTACCCATATACATTTTCTACTGTTTTGCTTGATTTCCCTGTAACGAAAAAAAAATAAAATCTAAGTGCACCATGTGACCTATTCTAGGCAATAAACTTCTGAAGTTTTAAAGTGTTTGCTGTGTACTTATTAAGTTTATCTGTGGACATTCTTGGAGGTGCAGGTTAAAGAAAGAACCATTTTTAAAAGTAGGAAACACTGGTTTTATTGTAAAGAATGTACAGGCACATTATTTTTCATGATGCTGAGTCATCGCTTTTTTATTAATGTGGACTTCTGATTCTGAATTTTCAGTAGGAAAATGAAGATAGCACCAATAATGGAAACTATGCCCCAGAAGCAGAAAGCCTGTTTGCACAGTTGTTTATAGACTTGATGACGATCAGAAGCATATTTCTTCTGCTTGTGATCCAGTTCATTATCTCTGCAGCTACAAGGGACTGAGTCAGATTCTCTCTTACACATCAATGTAACTTGCGCTACAAAGAACTGGCTAGCTTAGCTGGCCAGGATGGTGACACAGGACCATCTTTCACAACCTGAACAATCACCTCCTGTTATGTCCTTCCACCTCTTCTGCTGGCTCCTGAAAGCCTAGGCTGAGAAAACAGCAATAGTATATCAACATTTGCATGGTGCCTTGTTGTTGTCACTTCTACATAGGCTGTTGGCAGCCTGCTGATTCCTTTCATTGGAACTGAGAAAGCTCCTCAGATGAGAAACTAGAGCAGGATGAAATGACCACAGTGTTAGAGGACACAAAAGTGATTTGAACCCACTTCAGCTCTAATTAATGTTCCTTAGCCAGTGTGGAAAATTACTTGTATATGTTGTCCTGTCTCCTTTAGCACACAGTGCAGATACCTCTGGGTAAACACTATGTCCTCAGCAGAGTGATTGATCACTTACAAGAATTTAGTATGGTTTTATGCAACTGCTAGTACAGAGCTTTAATGACAAAATTATTAATATAATTCACCAGTAGCTGAACTAAATTCCTCCTTTAAGTAGCTTAAAGCACATACCCGCTTTTAGTCATGTACCATGTACATGCTCTGTGAATTTTATCGGTTGCTATAGATAGAAAGAAGCTGATGGGCATAAATGCTAGTCACTGTTAATGATGCTGCCTAATTTTTTTGTAGCACGTTCCTTTTCTGCAGTAAGGAATAGTACAGGTTCTGATCCTGCTCTCTCTGGATAAAGTTTACCCATTAGCCTGAGAAGCATTTTCAGTGTTTTCTGAGGATAAGAGCTGTGTATAAAATCTCTGCCATATATAAAATACCCTCAGTGATTGGACTAGTAAATTAAATGGACTGGTACAAGTCAGTGTTGGAGATCTCTACGGAAAGTAGGTGAAAAAGTGTCTCCTGTCTCCTAGGAAATTCCACAGCTTCAGAGATTTCTCTCTACAGTTGAGTTGACTAGCTGTATCATAGAGGAAGAGTCAATGTCTGAACCGCTTTCTGACTGCTAGGAAGAAAAAACCCTGTAAAAAAAAAATCACTGTTTTATTTAATCCGAGTCTGTCTCTGTAGTTTTAAATGACTATGAGGTTCCTATGGTCTACAGAAAAAGTAAAACTGGTCATTACTCAAGGGAAGTCCACTGTTGGGTGCATGCACCCCTGCAGTTTGTATGGGTTGAGAAATCCTGCACGCTTCACAGCAGACTGGGCTTCCGTTTTTTTTCTCAAGTCACTCCTGGCATCTCTTTTAGGTTGTTTACAGCTCCATCCTTACACAATACCCACATTTATTACTGCTCAGTCAACCTTTTGTCCTGAAATATGCGGTAATCTCACAGAAATTATGACAGTGCTTTCCCCTTGCATATGCTCCAGTCGCAGCTGCCTATGTGGCGTTAGTGGTGGTTTTATACAGCCAGAGAAGCAGCAGACTCAGGTGCCCAGGGTCTGAGTAGCAGCTGAGCCAGAGTAGGCAGCAGGTAGGGCAGGACACTGCTGACGTGGGATGTTAAAGAGATGAGTTGAGAGTTTTCCTCCACCATAAAGTGATGCTGAGGAAGGAGCTTTGGAAGAATTTCCAGAGCTGAGATTTGGCACTTGCAACCCTGTGGATAGGTCTGGCAGACAGAGGGATGACAGGTCAGCGCATCCAGGGGGCCTGTGTTGCAGAGCTGAGGAGACTCTGTCTCCTCAGTGCTCATCATTTTTGAGCTAGGAGAGCCTTGCCTAGGGTTTGAAGAGCAGGCAGGCTGTAGTTCGTTGTGGTGTGATGTAGCTGGGGCACAGAAATGAGTGTGGGGCCGCTGCTGCGGATTGGGGGCTGGGTGTTCATAGGATCTGTTGCTCTTTTGCACCCAAGGTGGAATGAACTCTATCCATGGATTTTAAAAAGAAAGACTGGCAACTCTGGATGATCTCTGCTGCTGAGACAGTAATTCCTTGGTATTGAAAAGCCTGAATAAACTTGTTGGTCCAGCCTGTAGCAGGGAGGACTTCCCTGTGCTGGGAGGAATGCTAGGCTGAGTGTTCTCATCAGCAACCTTGTAGTTTCCAGTCACTCCTCTGAATTTTCTGTCTCCTGTTTCCTCCCTGTGCCTCAGGGTAGGTGATGCTCACTCTGTTCAATGTCAAATGGTTGCCCAGTGTGCTGACTTGGCTGCTGTGGCTGGGGACGGTTCAGTCATAAGCAGGCTCAAATCCTATGAGAATTGGGCTTTGTTCTGATCAGGATTGAAATGTATTTACAAGAGTTTTATTAACTGATTTAATGGCCTTGATGTTGTGAATATGCTGTCCTTCATTTTGAGGCTGAGAAATGACTGCTGCTTAGGCCCCAAAGGGTGTAAAGCACCATACGGTTTGCACAATCCAGCAGTGCTCAAGACCGAGTTTTGCCTGTCTTAGGCTATTTGGAAATGTGCACATGCCGTGGTTAATTAACAGCCTAACCTTATGAATGTGGAAGAGGGGTGGGGAGATTCACAGAATAGCAACAATATGACTTAGCATAAAAATGTTTCAATTATTACTAAATTATAAGTATTTATGCAGAGGGTGGGGTTTGGTTGGTTTTTGTTCTGGATTTGTTTCAATTTTTATATAGTTTTATAATATAGATCTGGAAGAGTCATTTACTTTGTTGGAGTTTCTGTGAACCTCAACTGTTTCGAGACGAGCAGAATTTACATGTGTAATTCTCTCAGAATAATGTTATACTCAAAAATATATTTTTGCCCAAACAATATGAGACCCTGAGCCCCACAAGGCAGGCTGTGCATAGCCCCTCTGCTTCTCTTTGTCCCGTCTTCAGTAGCCTGGTGTTTAATGATTATGTATCTGTGATAGAGTTTAAATTTTTTTGTCCTCAGTTACATCAAATGCACAGCTGGTATTTTTATAGCTGCATAATATGATAAAGAAAAAGCAATATTTGGGGCTACATTCATTATCTGTCAGAGCCAGTTTCAGCTTTAGTAGTTTATCAGAAAAATATTTCATGGTAGCATTAATCCACTGGGAGGCTACTTTAGGAAGGTTTACCATCCGTCTGTTAATACATGAGATGTTTAAGTGGCTGATGCCTCTGTAGATTCCTGTTCTGTTGGCAGACTGGGAATGTGTGTAATGCAATTCTTTGCTTCACACAGTTCAAGTGCACCTGGTGAACAAGGGGCTGCTGGATACCCAGAGTGGTCACTGTGTTCAGGGGGATATGTTTTGCCTGGCTGCCTATCTCAGGCAGTCATGGGATATCTGTGGAACTCTGAAAGGGGAAAGCAAGTCTGTATAAAGAAAACATTCTGAAAAAGTGAACTCCCCACCATGTGTCACAAAGTCATCTGCTCACGCTGCTTTGACCAGGAGTGATTCCATGAGATGGGGTGAAAATGGACTAGTGTAAAGTTTGAGGAGGATCCAAGTCCAGCACATGCTTCAGAGAAGTACCAGTGTGTGTGTTCATGGCTAGGCTTCGCGAACGAAGATTTGTGAAGGACTCTACCCACGCTTGCTACAAGCGCGCTGATGGCTAAAAAGGCCAATGCGAGATAGACACGTCCGGTTGCAAAAGGCACAGCAGAATGGCTCCCCAGGTGGTACTGAAAGGACACGGTTCTTTCTGCGTTGCCTTTTCTCCTCGAGAGTGATCCTGCGTGTATTTTCAAAAGATATTGCAGCATTGTGAATAGTGTGTCTCCAGGCCTCCCGATTGGAGGCCAGAGCAGACCAGTGATGGTGATCGATACGGCCAAGGCTGAGATGTTGTTTCAGGGAGTCCTTATATCTCTTCTTCGGGGCTCCTCTCTTGCGGCAGCCAGTGGCAAGTTCACCATAGAGCACAATCTTAGGGAGGCGGTAGTCCTTCATCCTG